>CM059200.1:921435-1169298 GCA_030323885.1 Branchipolynoe longqiensis | reverse complement strand
TGAAAATTTGGGCACAAGTTGAACGTGGATGCAGCATAGTTGACGAGAGCGTAGTGATACCGTCATTCAACGAGAGAGGACAACTTCATTACGTTCATGGAATGTTATGAACGTTATTCCATCGCCAGAACTACGTTACGTGATGTTACATATGTCATGACATGGTGGCGAAACGGTGGCGAAACGTTGAACGTACATTGAACGTATGTTCTCCTGACATTCCCATTACGCCGCATGGACGTTTCCACTGGGTTTAATGTGGGTCAACGTTGTGGAATGTAGTTGAACGTAGTGAGCAGCGTTTGACTAACGTCCGTTTAACATCATTGACGTTCGCCGAACATGTACAGAACGTACGGCGAACGTAAACCCTTACATTTGAGTTACGTCGAACAGGTTCAAAATGTTGACGCGCGCCGACGTCACACGACGTAACATGACATAGCTCAATGTCAGTCTGACGTCATCATAACTTAACCCAACGTACGTCAACGTAATGATGAAACGTGATCATGTCAGCCTTACGTTTGCTCGTTACGTCATAGTGTGACAGGGGTATAACGAAACAGTTCACATTACCCAAGGAAGGTACCGCAAGATCTAGTTTGATGTTTGTTTGTAAGAGTTTTACATCCTAGCAACATCTAAGGTCATATCAGAATGGTGTTTACTTTGAAGAATAGTGACTTTGAAGCCAATTGACTATATGCGTGTTAACATATAATTTTGCCCATATTGAGATGCGCTGACCTCCCCAGGTAAATTGCTTGGATACTTTGTTAGTTAGTTCTTGTTAATTCGTAGAGAGTAATTTTGGCGTACCACCCTTACCAGACAGGATGGCCGAATGAGTCAAGCGTCCGTGTCCCATTTTGGTAAATCCTAGTCGAGTCAAACCAATGACTTAAAAATTGATACTTGTCGCTTTCTAGCCAAGCAGTAGGACTTAGTAGGATAGGGCAAGGATGTGTTAGGTCAGTCTCAGGATAACATGACTGAGTGGGATATCAGGTCATGGTGTTGATGGCTTGGTCTCCCAGTTGGGCAGCACTATAAAGTCGCCATGAGTGCACACTGCCACAAATCGGTACCCGTCCTGATACACCATAGATGTTGCTACGACTTAGAACTCCAATAACCACCCGACTTACCCCCTTGCGAGATGCCAACCAAATCTACACTACCAGATTTTATCATAAAGTTCAATTCAATTGTAATTCGTGCCATGATGGTGGAATATACTAATGGCGTGTCTGCACACAAAGGACTGTGTAACTACCGTCGCCATGTTGTCTCACCCGCAGTATGTTATCGTTTGTTTGTTGTTGTTTTACGTCCTAGCAACATCTAACGTTACAATATACCATGATGGGTACGACTGATGACAGTGCACACTCATGATGACTTTTTTTGTCCGTCCCCACTTGGACATTAGGCAGGCAGTACCATGAACCGATATCCCACTCAGTCACATTATCTTGACACTGAGCTAACCAGTCCTTGCCCTATCCTATTGATGCCAAGTGCCAGGCTAGGAAGCAACAAGTATCAATTTTATAAGTCATTGGTTTGACTCGACCAGGAACCAAACTCCCGATCTAACGCACACGAGGCTGGCGCGCTACTGATTAGGCCACCCGCGCCCAGTATGTGTATATTATCAGATATCACCACAGGACACATGCTGGGTAGAGCAGCACCCAGTCCCTACCCCACACACAACCACACACACACCCACACACTCCCACACACACCCACACACACCCACACACACCCACACACACCCACACACCCACACCCACACACACCCACAACACACACGCTCACGCACCCACACACACACCCACACACACCCACCACACACGCACACACACCCACACCACACTCACACACACACCCACACACACCCACACACACACCCACACACACACCCACACACACCCACACACACCCACACACACCCACACACACGCTCACGCACCCACCCACAACCACACACACACCCACACACACCCACACACACGCTCACACACGCTCACGCACCCACACACACCCACACACCCACACACACCCACACACTCCCACACACACCCACACACACACACACACCCACACACACCCACACACTCCCACACACAACCACACACACACCCACACACACCCACACACACCCACACACACGCTCACGCACCCACACACACCCACACACACTCACACTGAGCCAGTCCTTGTCCATTATGCCTATGTATGGTGTCGTTTGGTAAACATTACCAGCATATAATCAACAAAATAAAGGAACATAAACCACATAAAGCTTGGTACTCATATGCCCTGGTCACATCCACGTTAGTGGATGTAGTTGAACATAGGTGAACATAGTGGAGGCTAACGTGGGTCAAACTTGGTGTAAGTATGTTAAACTAGGTTGAAATACATTAAGGTAGGGCAGATTTTGGTATGGATAAAAATGTTACGGTGCAGATAATTACATTACGGTACAGATAAATACGTTATGGTATGGATGCTGGTATGTTCAACTACGTTCAAATATGTTAGCCTCCACTACAGTCACCTACGTCCACTAATGGTTATGTGACCAGGGCTTTGTCCAAGTATGCTGCTAGAGCATGCTAGAGCATGCCAGAGTATGTTAGAGTACGCTCGAGTACATTAGCCCATGCTTGAGTATGCTAGAGGACGTTAGCATCACAAATGCAAATTCAGCCTCGAACGCAGTGCTCTTTTGAACATGTCCAAAGATTAAATCCGAACTCACAGCCCACCCACATTATTACCAAGTTAGCATGACGGAGAAGTATGGATGCTGGTATGTTCAACTACGTTCAACTATGTTGAACTATGTTCAACTATGTTGAACTGCCTTCAACTACATTCAACTATGTTCAACTAGTTCAACTATGTTCAACTATGTTCAACTATGGTCAACTACTTTCAACTACGTTCAACTACGTTCAACTACGTTAGTCTCCACTTTGTGATGACAAAATAAAAGATGTTATTCAACTGCGATCCAAAGTTTGAACAAGCAATTACAGGAAATTTCCAACAAGAGTATGAATGAGATCACCAACTGAGAGCGGCAAGTCATGGGTCTGGATGAAAAAGTTATACTTGTCGCTACCTAGACTGGCGCTTGGTATTAGTCGGCTAGGGCAACCGTGGCAGTGGAATGCGGACCTCTGGTTGTCTGTGATTGAAATGTCCCCCACTAAATCAAAGCATCTAACGCAATGTTATATTTGATGCTTTCGATGAACTTCATTGGTGGAGCAATTTTAATTATGCATGGGCGGTATGCGCATGGCCAACACAGGTCGAGTGTGCGCATAGCTGAGAGTTTTATTTTTGTTTAAATTTTGTTATTTTGTCTGTGTGTTGGTTAAAATGGCCTCCTTGGCTGCGTTCCTCCGCTAGCGGAGTGACGTTACACGCGCCGCCTACGCACATGCGCTAATGTCAAAACCAACTTCCGGTGTCCCGCTAATGGATGGCGTGCGAACCAGTGGCGCCACGTAGCGTCATTTTGTTGTTGTTCTTATTGTTGTTATTGTGAGTTGCTGTTGTTGTTTTCCGGCGCGTTTTTTTCTTTCTTAAGGCAGTTCGGATCAAAGGTGTGGGGGGGGGGGGGGAGTGGAGTGGGGTGGGGAGTGTGGGCGGGGGAGAGGGGTTTAAGCGCAGGAAGGGAAGGAGGAGGGATGTACCACGTGGCAGGGAGGGAGGAGGGAGGAGTGGAGAGTGGGGGGAGAGGGGGGAGGGGGGGGAGGGGGGGGGGGGGGGGGGGCGGGGGGAGGGGGAGGAGGAGTTATGGAGAGATCTGGTGTTGTGGGATGTGAGGTGGAAGGAGGTGGAGGGATGGGCGTGGAGAGGTGATGATGATGATGATGAGGGAGGAATCATACGGGGGGAGGTTAAATGCTGAATGGTGTCACGTGTTGGACGGTCAGGTGCTTCCACCTGTACGAGGAGAAGGGAATGAGGGAGGGGAATGAGGTGAGGGAGAGGGCGGAGGGAGAGGGGTGGGGGAGGGGGGGGGGGGGGGGGGGGAGGAGGGGAGGGGAGGGAGGGGGTGGGGGGAGTGGAGGGAAGGGAGGGGGGGGGGGGAGGGGGGAGGGAGAGGGGGGAGGGAGTGGAGGGAAGGGAGAGGGGGGAAGGGGAGGGGGGTGGGAGGGAGGGGGGAGGGAGAGGGGGGGCAGGGAGAGGGGGAGGGAGAGGGGGGAGGGAGTGGAGGGAAGGGAGAGGGGGGAGGGAGGGGGTAGGGAGAGGGGTGGGAGGGAGTGGTAACAATGAAGCTGGGGCGGAAAGGAAGAGTTGTGTGGGAGGGTTGAAGGAGGAAGAGGAAGGAGGAAAGGAGGATTGGAAGGGAACAGAAGGAAGGGGGGAGGGTAGTGGAAGGGTGGGAAGGGAGGAGGTAGGGGGAGGCGGAGGGAGGTCTTGGCGCAGCTATAGGTTGGTCTTCCTACAGAGGGCCCGTCTGACGGTGTCTGTTGATGATGCAGGGTCGTGGAACTCTCCCAATGTTACACTGGAGATTAGATTGCCGTGCGTAACTAGTAAAACAAGGCAGTTCTCCCTCACACAACTACTCTGCCGCATAGCCTGCATGCAGGTCATGCTGGTATCACTGGGCTGTCGTTGTTTGTTGGGGTTTTACATCCTGGTAGCATATAAGGTCATGTCTGGGCGGGTACTGACTTGGTTAGTTGGTGTGTCTTTGGAGTTTTAGGTCCTGGCAACATCTAAGGTCATATCAGGATGGGTACTGACTTGTGACAGTGTGCACTCGTTCCAACTTTATAGTGCTGGCCCACTGGAAACCCAGGCTGCCAGCACGGTGAGCTGATATAACATTCAGTCAGTCACATTATCCTGATACTGAGCCAACCAGACGATGCCCTATCCTAGTAATACCAATCGTCAGGCCCGGTGGCGACAAGTATACATTTAATAAGTCATCAGTTTGGCTCGGCCGGGATTCAAAGTCCCGACCTTCTGCCCAGTAATCCTGCGCTCTACCCACTTGGCCATCACGTCCTATGTGCACTGAGCTATGTTTGCATTCCTGTTACCTTGCTTGACAAATCGGCTGTTTTCTGCTCTGGTGAATGTCACGCGTACCGTTTCAGCTGACTCGAAGATAGTTCCATAGCGAAGATAGCCGTTGACATCTGCAATAGAAATTAAAAGCGCACATCATACATACTCTTGGGAATAATCATAGTCCTCATGAGTGAGCGGATTGATTTCAAATGGGACTCAGTCTTCGGCTTCGACCCATCTGAAATCATACGGTATACACACCTGCATTATTAGTGTTGCCTACGCATATGTAAAATGGTGTCCTTTGGTTATATTGGTAGCTAGTCCAATTGTGGGTTTTGTTCGTGACTAAATATTCATGTGAGAACAATGTCATTCTGTTAGGAGTTAATGTGATGTTCTGAATATTGCGCTATAAGTTGTTAGTTTTGGGGTTTTTTTTCTTGGTAAATATGTTTATTCTGTCGAGTAAGTCTGTTGTCAGTGCCAAAGCACTGGTCTTCCAGCTGTTTTTCAATTCAGGGTTATTAGAATAAGGTCAACAATAACTGTTGAATACACAATTTGCAGCATGTAACACAAATGGAATTATATAACCCCAAAAGTTTTATAGCAATATGGTAACATTATTGTCATGTAACTAGATCAATAATAGTCAGATCAATGTGAGTAGTTAAGTGGTATTTAGAATGTAAGCAGACAGTTAAAGGCCTAGTCACATACACATTAGTGGGTTTAGTGGAACGTAGTGGAGGCTTACCTAGTTGAAAGTCGTTGAACGTAGTTGACCATAGTTGAAAGTACCGGCATCCATACTTCTCTGTCATGATACCTTGGTAATAATGTGGGTGGGCCGTGAGTTCCAATTTAATCTTTGGACATGTTCAAAAGAGCACTACGTTAGAGGCTTAATTTGCATCCGCGATGCTAACATACTCTAGCATAATCTGGGTAACCTAGCATACTCTAACATACTCTAGCATGCTCTAGCATGATCTAGTGTACTCTAGCATACTTGGACGAAGCCCTCGTCACATAGCTGTTAGTGGACACAGGTGGACGTAGTGGAGGCTAACCTAGTTGAACGTAGTTGAACCTAGTTGAACATACAAGCATCTGTACTGGAATGTATTTATCTGTACCATAACATATTTATCGGTACCATAATGTATTTATCCGTACCGAAACGTATTTATCCATACTGTAACATATTTATCCATACCATAACATATTTATCCGTACCTTAACGTATTTTTCCATACCAAAACCTGCCATACCTTAACATATTTCCACGTAGTTTAATGTACTTTTACACCATGTTTGACCCATGTTAGCCTCCACTACGTTCGCCTACGTTCAACTACGTTCACTATCGTGTATGTGACTGGGACATAAGTGTGTAGTAAAGTTGAAATCATGTCTTGTGTCGTTGAAATGTACTTCTGAGCAGCACATGCCTGTTAAAGGTTCCTTTCATGTTACTGTACGCACTATGCCATGCGTTAAGTGGGTGTCATTCAGGGAAGCGTCTCCGCCTCCTTCAGCTTCACTCTCGGCTCTTCCCCTTTCCTCCCCCTTCCCCTTCCTCCCACCTTTCCCTCGGGTCCCCTCTATCGGAACCCTCCCAGTTTCACTCACCCACCTCCCTACCCTTCTTCCTCGGGCCTCCTTCACTCCTTCCTCCCTCCCTGCTCCCTCCCTAACTCCTTCCTCATCCCCCCCCTTCCCTCACCCCATCCCTCACCACATCCCTCACCTCACCCCATCCCTAACCCCTTCCGCACAATCTGCCTCACACTCTCCCTCACCCACACCCATACCACCTCACTCATCCCTCACCCAGCCCTCACTCATACCTCACTCATCCCTAGCCCATCCCTCACTCATCGCTAACCCATCCCTCACTCATCCCTCACTCATCGCTAACCCATCCCTCACTCATCACTCACTCATCCCTCACCCATCCCACAATCATCCATCACTCATCCCGCACTCATCCCTCACCTATCCTTCATGCATCCCTCACCCAGCCATCACTCATCCGTCACCCAACCCTCACTCATCCCTCACTCATACCTCAATCATCCCTAACCCATCCCTCACTCATCCCTCAATGATCCCTAACCCATACCCCACTCATCCCTCACTCATCCCTAACCCATCCCTCACTCATCCAGCACTCATCCCGCACTCATCCGTCACTCATCGCTAACCCATCCCTCACTCATCCGTCACCCAACCCTCACTCATCCCTCACTCATCCCTCATTCATCCCTAACCCATCCCTCACTCATCCGTCACTCATCCCTAACCCATCCCTCACTCATCCAGCACTCATCCCGCACTCATCCGTCACTCATCGCTAACCCATCCGTCACTCATCCGTCACCCATTCCTCACTCATCCCTCACTCATCCCTCACCCTTCCCTCACCCATCCCAAACTCATCCCTAACCCATCCCTAAGTCATCCCTCCCGCATCCCTAAGCCATCCCTCACTCATCCCTCACCCATCCCTCACCCATTCCTCACACATCCTTCACTCATCCCTCAGCCATCCCTCAGCCATCCCTCACACATCCCTCACCCATTCCTCACACATCCTTCACTCATCCCTCACCCATCCCTCACCCATCCCTCACACATCCCTCACACATTCCTCACACATCCTTCACTCATCCCTCACCCATCCCTCACCCATCCCTCACCCACCCCTCACATATTCCTCACACATCCTTCACTCATCCTTCACCCATCCCTCACCCATCCCTCGCCCCTCTCTCACTCATCCCTCGCTCATCCCTCACCCATCCCTCACCCATCCCTCACCCATCCCTAGCCCATCTCTCACTCATCCCTCGCTCATCCATCACTCATTCCTCACCCACCTATTACGCATCCCTCACCCATCCCTAACCCATCCCTAACCTATCCCTAACCCATCCCTCACCCATCCCTCACTCATCCCTAACCCATCTCTCACCCATCCCTAACCCATCTCTCACCCATCTCTCACCCTCCTTCACACTTCCTCACCGCTCCCGCATTCCGGTCCCTTAATTATCCCTTACCCTGCACCTTACTGTCTCCATCATCTCCCCCCTCAACCCTCCCTCAAACCTCTCTCATCCTCTTCAGTAGATATATTGTGTTTTCCCATTGGGAGATCAGGGCACCGGTGTACCAGGAAATCGCAAACCCCTGGAAATTGCACACCCCAGTGTAAAAATATACAGATTTTCAGTTCATAATTATATAGTGGCAGAGAGCATTACTATTCTCGGGTGACGGAGTGGGGACAAAGGTTATGTAACAGCGAAGCAATGGGTGCCCCACTCGCTGTGTGACATAAGAAACTATGTGGAAAATATGATAACGCATAGTGCCCGACATTATGACGTATTGTTCCTATGTAAGAGACAATTAATGTTTAGTGAAATGTTCCCTCTATGCACCAGTGAGAGTGCAAGTGGAGGGGAAGGACATATTTAATATATGTTTATTGTAACTGTCTGCAACTACCTGTTACCACAGGGCCGATGGGCAAGCACACCCAGCCATCCTGCATACATTATGGACACCACCTACAGCTGGGGTTGAGTGACAGCTGCCCCTATTAGGGGCGTCCCCCCCGAGGCTGTAGAGCGTGTCTGATTGGCTGGCTGTGGGAGGCCCAGTCACCTGCGCCCCTTTGCCCCACCTGACACACAGACCTCACTCTGATATATATTATTCTTCATTCACTTCTTGACAGACACTCTTGAGAGACACTCTGAGCTAAGCACTCTAGCAGGGGACACTCTTCTCTTGTCTAGGAACCCAGACACTCTGTCTGAGGCTCCACCTTCTACATACAAACTAGCAGCAGCTATTCAAAAGGCACTGAGTTGTGTGCAACAACCATAGGACCCCGGTTCAATGGGCTGTGTGGACAGTAGGTAAGGAGTGAGGTTGATAGGTCTCTAGTAGGTCAATAGGAATTGATGCCAATAAATCACGACTTCTTCACTGTCAATCTTGCATGACTTGTCTTTCCTTTCTTCCTTATGAGTTTGTTGGAGAGGGGCATCAGGCGGGAACTGACAGACCATTGTCAGGACGCACCTGGGGAGAGTAAGTGGCATCTTAGGGCTCTGAGGGCTGAGTCCCAACATATTACACCAGGGTTAGCGATTTCCTAGGAAATCACAAACCCCTCCTGGAAATCGCAAACCCGCCAGGCTTCAAAGCATTTTGTAATATTCAATTAAGACACTAGTAAATAATGGTTTAAAGAATGGATAAATAAGAATTTGGAACATTAAAATAGTTCTATTTACTGTATGCATTGACTGAAGTTGGAACTAAAAAGGCTATTTTGCTAAGGACATTGTTCACTTTGTCGATCCTGAAACTGAGTGATAATACCAGGATATTGCTGCACTGTGAATAAAGGCCATTTTCAGTACATGTGCGGTCAGAATTATGAACTGGACTATCTCAAAGCCATAATGAGCTGGTATTAGAGGCCCATTATCTAATGGCCTCTAATACCATCCATCACTCATCCCGCACTCATCCCTCACCTATCCTTCATGCATCCCTCACCCAGCCATCACTCATCCGTCACCCAACCCTCACCCAGAAGAGGATATCTAAGTTAATCTGTAAGTTAAAGATGTTTTCAATAGGCTAAAGACTGCCAAATGTTGGGGGTTTGTGTTTGCTAGGGGGGATATCTGATTGCCTAGGAAACTGCAAACCTCCCATGCCCATATATGGCATGGGGGTTTGCGATTTCCTAGGAAATCACAAGTGGGGGTTTGCGATTTCCCTCTACACCGGTCCTTGCCATATCCTAATAATGCTGAATGCCAGGCTAGGTAGTGACAAGTAACAATTTGATAAGTCATTCGTTTGAATCGGCCTGGATTCGCACTACCGACCTTCCGCATGGGAAGCCTGCAGTCTCCCGATTGGGCCACCAGGTATGGTAGCGTAGTCAGTGGTCTGTGTTTAAATTGTAAATGTTTCACTGTTTGCTTTCAGGTGAGTGTTTCCGCATAATTGATTCTGTCACTCTGCACAAGGTAGGATCAAGAACGCTCAACAAGCTGATCAGGGTTTTTTGGGGTTTTATTGGTAAAACAGTTTATTCATCACAACATACATTTTTCACTATGTGATTTCTCCGCTTTTAACTATAATTCAGTTTTCTTCTGGCCGCTGAAACTGGAATTCCGTCTTTTTTTAAATTCTGGTTTTGTTTCTGGCCACCGAAACACCTCTGAAATACACTATTTGCATCCCTTTCACGACTCAGTGGGATGCTGTGTGTCCCCACGATAACCTAACAACAATTCAGGGTTTTTTTTCTGCACCCAATCACATGCCCGATTTTTTTCAGCGCCGAGCTACTGGTCTTGTACACTGTAAATATGTAGATAAGCGGGTACTTAGGTAGGGTATATTATGAAGGAGGTTAGTGTCTTAGTGGGTTAGCAATAATCAGTAATATGGGCTAAGATGGTGGGTCACTGCAAAAACTGTGCTGGGAATGGAATGGTGTATGCAATGCGGGTGGGTGCGGGAATGTAGCCCTCCCCACCAAGTTTCCACACTCACCTGGTATGCTCTGACACCTGGGGCCATATGTATGTCTCGGTGTTAGCGAGCGTAAACTGGTTTTGGACGGGATTTCTGGTTTAGCAGCCCAAAGTCTGTATCTATGGAGCGGTGTTACACAAACACCATGAGTTTAACATTGCCTACACTAATACCACGCCATAGCAAGTTTAATGTCTGTCTTAGGTACAAATTAAGCCCAAATCTATTCAATGCTATCATATTTAAGAGAATTACATAATAAAAACGTGAAATTTCATTAAATTAACCCCAAAATCGAAGCTACATTAACGTCGCCGCTACATCGGCGGCGATATTCATACTGTCGAATCTAAGCAAAACAAATCGCCGCCACCGCCACAACCGCCACATCGGCGGCGAAATATTAGGGCCAAATCTATTCAATGCTATCATATTTAACAGAATTACATACTCAAAACGTGAAATTTCATTAAATTAACCCCAAAATCAAAGCTATATTAACGTCGCTGCTACATCAGCGGCGATATTCATACTGTCGAATCTAAACAAAACAAATCGCCGCCACCGCCACCGCCGCCACATCGGCGGCGATATATTAGGGCCAAATCTATTCAATGCTATCATATTTAACAGAATTACATACTCAAAAAGTGAAATTTAATCAAATTAACCCCAAAATCGAAGCGATATTAATGCCGCCGCCAAATTTTGGTCAAATGAAACCAATAATCGAACCAATATTAACGCCACCGTCGCCGCCGCCGGCGAATCGGCGGTCATATTGTCAAATAGCGTTGCTCGCCGGCAATAGGCTCAGCGAGGTTCCCCAAATCTTTAAATAACGGATAGGTTAGCTAACGCCACTGTGCTTTGGCCTCATACATACTCCGTGATCCATTTTCCAACACCGGCATTAGCTAACCTGAACCCCGCCCTTAACACCAGAGCCGATAAAAGGTTGTTCATACATATGGTTTGTTGTCTGTCTAGGTGAGGTGAGTAATTAGTGACGGGGTGCGACAAAGAGGGAGGGGCAGGGACATGTAATGCTAGGAAATTCAAAACTTAATTTATTTTACACAGCTTTGTTTCAAAAAGTTCAACTGGATATATATTTTTAATCCCATCATCAATTTCTTATTTATTCATATAAAGTCAAGATTGCCACACCTTCATCCGAACGGTAATAACAAGTGGTAAAGCCTACCTGTACTGGTCGACAGTTATGATGTCAGTCAGGGAAGGACATTGCCTGATGTTGGAACAATTGGTTCCTTGCTGGTTCCTTGCTGCTTCATTGGTGGTTCCTTACTGGTTCCTTGCTGGTTCATCGATGGTTCCTTGCTGGTTCCTTGCTGGTTCCTTGCAGGTTCCTTGCTGGTTCCTTGCTGGTTCTGTGCTGATTCCTTGTGGCTTCATTGGTGGGTCCTTGCTGCTTCAGTGCTGCTTCATTGCTGGTTCCTTGCTGGTACCTTGCTGGTTCCTCGCTGGTTCCTTGCTGGTTCCTCGCTGGTTCCTTGCTGGTTCCTTGCTGGTTCCTTGCTGGTTCCTTGCTGATTCCTTGTGGCTTCTTTGGTGGGTCCTTGCTGGTTCCTTGCTGCTTCATTGCTGCTTCATTGCTGGTTCCTTGCTGGTACCTTGCTGGTTCCTCGCTGGTTCCTTGCTGGTTCCTCGCTGGTTCCTCGCTGGTTCCTTGCTGGTTCCTTGCTGATTCCTTGTGGCTTCATTGGTGGTTCCTTGCTGGTTCCTTGCTGCTTCATTGCTGCTTCATTGCTGCTTCAGTGCTGCTTCCTTGCTGGTTCCTTGCTGGTTCCTTGCTGGTTCCTTGCCGGTTCCTTGCTAGTTCCTTCCCGTTTCCGTTCCCGTTCCTTGCTGGTTCCTTGATGGTTCCTGCGGGTTCCTTGCTGGTTCCTTACTGGTTCCTTGCTGGCTACATTCTGGTTCCTTGATGGTTCCTTGCTGGTTCCATGCTGGTTCCTTGCTGGTTCCTTGCTGGTTCATTGATGGTTCCTTGTCGGTTCCTTTCCGGTTCCTTGCCGGTTCCTTGATGGTTCCTTGATGGTTCCTGCTGGTTCCTTGCTGGTTCCTTGCTGGTTCACCAGACGGGATGGCCGAATGAGTTGAGCTCTCTCCTGTTTTGGGAGATCGGGGGGTCCGAACCCTGGTCGAGTCAAACCAATGACTTTAAAATTGATACTTGTCACTTCCTAGCCTGGCACTTGGCATTAATACGATATTGCTAGGAATGGTTAGCCGAGTGTCAGGTTAATCTGACTGAGTGGGATATCAGGTCATGGTGCCGGTGGCCTGATTTCCCAGTGGGACAGCACTATAAAGTCACCATGAGTGTGCACTGTCACAAGTCGGTACCCGTCCTGATATGACTAAATACAAATAACCATAAGAAACACTGGAGTTATTGCAAAGGCCATTCCACTCTGTCTATCGCTCTAGTTCTTTCTCTCTGTCGCTGTTGCTGTTTTTTTCTGTCTTTACCTCTTTCTATGTCTATACACCTGTACGTCTATACATCTAGATATTTATACATGTTTACATTTATACACATATTTCTTTATAAACCAGAAGAAGATGCTGTGCGAAGGTGTCTCTCTGAACATAGAACCTGGATGAGTAAGTAGGGATGGGCAAGAAGCTGTATAATGAAGCAGTGCCGATGAGCAGGCGACCGGTGCGACTTTATTATTCATGGTGCGGGCCTGCCCCGGGCCTCAGGTCTCTGATTGACGCTGAATGGGGAGTTAGTTTCGTAGCTGGTGCATTAGTTCTGGGGGCCATGGCTTCTAGATTCAGGTGGGATCTCTGCGCCACAGTCACCACTAGTTTAGCAAATGTCGTCTGCTGTAGCAGAATGTCGTCTGCTTTCAGGTCAATTCATTGGAACCTGTTGGAGTCGTCGGTGCGGCTTCGTGATGCACGATATAATTGATTTAGAAGTTCATAGTCCGATTAAAACATCAAATTTTCAAAAGCAAAATAATTATCTATATTTGATTATACGTATATAACTTAGGTATTGGTGCACTTATTAAATATTTGTCGCCACATCGAAGGGAATACTGAGAAAATGTAATAGAACCTTTTACTGCAGAAGCGTATTGTGTGATAGTTTCGGGATGCTTGCCAAAATAAATGTTGTCTATATTTGAATATATGTATCTAACTGTGATACTGGTGCCACATCGGAGGGAATACTGAGGCAATTTAATAGAACGTCTTACTAGCTGTTTACTGCAGAAACGCATTGCCAAAATAAATTGTGCATGTTTTGACTTCAAATATCTCAAAAGTTAACCATTTAAAATAAAAGTTATTTCAAACTAGAGTAAGGTAGATTATAACGATCAATCTAACATTTCTTTCTTGAAGATTTATACTGCCTATCATGGATAAGTCTGAATAGACTTGTTTTCACCATTAGACAGTTTGTCGATAGAAAGCCCGAGCCTACACACTTTTACCGACCCAAGGGATTTTTAACCTCCCACACCACATAGTCATGGTATGAGAGCAACTAGCCTTTGATGACGCTGTAAGCTATACACGGCGGTGGAAATCCAAATTGGCAGAGGTGTGGGCCATGGGGAATTTAACCACTGACCTTCAGGTTAGGAGTCCGACCTAGAAAAAAGTCAGACACTCTAACCACTCCACCACAGAAAACACCACATATCTATCTAAATGTCAGAAACTCAAAATCATCGGACTGTGCAACTATAATATAAATTGATTCCTTTGGTGCAGGAGGGGTGAGGTTTTGGGTCTTCTGGTTGATCGAATCAATGAAAGTATCTAATGTATAAGAACTTAGGTGAATATTATTATAAATGTGATGCTTCTCTGTATCTACCGCCACCGACTGTATCCTCAGGGGCGAGGCCAGAGGTGGTGTGGGTAAGGTAGCCTGAAGGAGCACTGGTCTACTGTGTTGAAGGGAAATACCCGTCAGCTCCTCCGGGGTCTACCCCACTCACCTTACTCTCTCAGCCCATTTGCACCCTACATTTGCCCTTTAATAAATACATTTGTGGGTCTTATGGAAACCAGCCCACCTTGGCTCTCTGCAAATGCAAAGTGTCTGTTTATCTTACTCAATGGAATGTTTTTTTTAATTTATTTATACGAATATAGGACAATAGTGAATAGCAAAATAGTCTGAACATGCGCAAATCAATGAATCTAATGGAGCAGTCACACTACGACGTGTATTCCGGCGTGCCGCCAACGCGCTTAAATATATTCAACGCGTCGAGAAACGTCAAACTTTTCGGCGTGTTTTGCGAAAAACTCGACACAGCGCAGCGTGTTGGCAGCGCGTTGCTGGCATGTTATTCTAAAAAGTTGCGCCGCGTTCCCACGGTCTTATCGACGCATTATCGCCGTGTTATCCACGTGTCGCGAGCGTGTTAAACCAAGTTGGCGGGTTGCAAGCGTGTTTTCAACGCGTTATCGGCGTGTCGCCAGCGCGTTAAACCAAGTCGGTGAGTTGCAAGCGTGTTATCAACGTGTTGTGGACGTGTTATCGACGGCCCGCAACACGTCGCCGCGCATCGGGCAGCGCCGAAAGTGTTGTGCAAGCACAAAACTTTCGGCGCTGGGCGACGCGCGCCGACGCGTTGTATCAAAGCGACCGGTCACTCAAAGTGTACCGACGTGTACCGACGCGCCAGTAACGCGTTCATAACGCGTTTGTAACGGGTCTCGACGCGTCCCGACGTTTCGCCCAAAAACCCAACACGTTGCCACGCGTTGTCCAACGCCGGGCCAACACGTCGTAGTGTGACTGCACCATAATGAAAATCCGTAGTTTTAGATTTGTACAGGGCACATAATAGTTCATACTCCCACTGGATGACTTTCTATTTGATATAAAACCCAGAGGAAAACCTGGCGTTTTGATCATTTAAAACATGTATTTACACGGAGCTTTGATATTCTATATGGAATAATGCATTTACCTTTTCTTTAATTTTAGTTTTTACCACTTTTAGGAAATTTTCTCAATGTAATATAATCCAATACGTCAGATTTTATTGGCCGATCCATGTTTTGCGTGAAAATCTCACTTCTGACTCAATAATCTGCGACTGGGGAAGATTGCCGCTATTCATTTTATTCATCAAATCCATCAAAAGATAAACCCTTTATTTAACAGTCTCGCTAATCGGATAATTGAGTGCTGGGAATGAAGTAATCCAGAATTGTGAGGGTCAACTGTAACATTGTCCTGACTGAAGATGCGTTTGTCTTTTAATGGCCATGGTGGGAGATACCAGTGGCAACATCTGGTGTCAGCTGGGCCGTGTTCAGGGCTCGCCTCCGCGACGTCTCGGAGACGTCTCGGAGACACCTTTTGGCCTATTTCGGTTCAGGGTGCATCTCGGAGACGTCTTGGAGATGCTTGCTATTTCAGACAGGAGACAAAAAGTGCCTCGAAAATGGCTGCCGTATTCAGTGGTTTCAGCCAATCGGAGCCCTACTTTTCCATCGCAAATGGCTGCCGCCTATGGAGGCGGCCATTTTCCAGCTGACCAACTCCTTTTGCCGTTCAGACTAGCATGACATCAGGGATTTCCCTGCGACGTCTCGGAGGCGCACCCTGAACGCAGCCCAGGTTCAGTTTGGACATACCACAGAGCATAGAGGTCATAGGTGATGCCTGTTTAATGTTAGTTCGATAAATAATATCTATATAATCGGTTGTACTATATTCTACATTAATTGAATGACTACCTGCCAGGAATGGTAGGTAGATTTCGGTAAGAATTAGTGACTGGACAGTATTGCCAAATGAGATGAGCAATGGCTTCCCGCAGAGGAGTTTGTAGGTTCGACAGCAACACTGTAACATGACTTAATAGGTCACACTACTGTTGCACCACTTGATAAGTACCTAAGGTCTTATTATCGGACAAACTGCCGATGCAGCTGTTGCCAGAAACTGGGCGTGGTAGCCGAATCGGGAGACTGCAGGCCTCACATGCCTATGTTCGTGAGTTTGCGTCCCAGTCAAGTCAAACCATTGACTTATAAAATTGATACTTGTTGTTACCAAGCCAGGCGCTCAGCATTAATAGGATAGGGCAATGACTGGTTAGGTCAGAGTACGGATAATGTAACTGAGTGGGATATCAGGTCATGGTGGCCTGATTTCCTAGTGGGGCAGTGCTATGAAGTCACCATGAGTGCGCGCAGTCGCAAGTTAGTACCTGTCCTGATATAACCTTTGATGTTGCCAGGACAGAAACCTCCAACAACCAACCACTGTTGCCAGAACAACTTTCCTGCTTGCTACGGCGACACCACCTCCAGCAATTTCTTCCCCGACTGCTTTGTTTGTCTATTGGGGTTTTACATCCTGAAAACATCTAAGGTCATGAAACAAAACAAAGCATGCGATGGGTGATTAAAAGCACCCTGCGCCTGTGTCCGGTAGGTAATGGTCATTTCACCAGCTACTTGCCTGCGTGCCGGTTGGTTCTAACTCCACCCCACAATGCAACAGCACCTGCGTGCGCAGCTTCATTACCGGAAGCATCGCCAGCATGACCTTGAGCGTGACCTTGGCAACGGTCCCATGGAGATACAAGCACACACAAGCAACATGCGCAGTGGAATGCGCGGAATTAGATCCCACAGAGAATGCCACGCCGCGCCCTGATTGGTCTGGGTGGTTCGTCACGTGATGTCTGTGGCCAACAAAGGATCGTGGGGCGGCGGTGTGTGGCATTGTGAGTGCGAAGTCACGCGTCGATTCTGATTGGTTACTTCAGCGGACATAGTCCCGCAATATGGCTGCTGTCAGAGGAGATACTGGTGGCGACCCCTGGTGTCGGCTGGTTCAGTTTGGACATACCAATGGGCGTAAAGGTCACACATTTTAAGGTCATAGGACCTACCCGTTTAATGTTTAACTCGGTATTAACTGAACAGCTCGAGAATGTTATGTCCTGGAAACATCTAAGGTTATATCAGGACGGGTACCGACTTGTGACAGTGCACACTTATGGCGACTTTATAGTTCTGCCCTACTGGGAAATCCGGCCACCACCACCATGGCCTGATATCCGACTCAGTCATATTATCATGGGACTGAGCTAACCAGTCCTTACCCTATCCTGTTAATGCCGAGCACCAAGTTAGGAAGCGACAAGTATCAATTTTGTAAATTTTTTGTTTGACTCAAACAGGAATCGAACTCACCATCCCTCTCACGAGAGGCCTGCGCTCTACCAATTCGGCCACCGTGCCGGGTCGGAATGGTAGGTATATGTCCTAAAGGATTAGTGAAAGGAAAGAATTCCTGCACAGTAGGTCGTCAGTTCGAAGCCAGCTGTAGTCTAACCCACACCCACCCACAGCTGTACGGCCACCACCACCCCACATTCCCACGTCACTAATCCTCCACCCCCCACACGTCACCCCCCACCACCCACCCGACACCCCACACCCAGACTACTAACTCACCACCCGCGTCATCCATCCACCACCCCATACACCTTCAACACTTAGCCCTGACCCTCCCCACCCTCCACACCCACACTCACACCCACATCCACACCTACACTCACACCCACACTCACACCCACATCCACACCTACACTCACACCCACACTCACACCCACACCCACATCCACACCTACACTCACACTCACACCCACACCCACACCCACACCCACACCCCACACCCACCACTCCAACATCCACACCCACACCTCCAACCCTACCCACCCACCCCCACACCCACCTCCCCACACACCTACCCCACCCACCTCCCACCCTCCCACCTACACTCCACCACACCACACCCACACCCACACTCAAACCCACACCCACACCCACACCCACATCCACACCTACACTCACACCCACACTCACACCCACACCCACATCCACATCCACACCCACTCCAACTCCACCACCCCACACACCTTCAACACGTAGCCCTGACCCTCCCCACCCTCCACTCCACCTCCACACCCACACCCACACCACCCACACCCACACCCACACTCACACCCCACACCTACACCCACACTCACACCCACACCCACCCACCCCACACCCACCACCCACCACCCACACCCACACCCCACCCCACCCTCCACCACCCCACACCCACCCCACACTCACACCCACCCACACCCACACCCACCACCCACACCCACACCCACCCCCCCACCCCCACCCACACCCCCCCCACCCCTCCACACCCACCCACCCACCACCCCACATCGCCACCCTCCCCCACCCTCCCCACCCCACCACCCCACACCCCACCACACCCACCCACCCCACACCCACACCCACACCACCCACACCCACACTCACACCCCACCCCACCCACACCCACCACCCACACCCACACCCCACACCCACACCCCACCCACATCCACATCCACACCCACTCCAACTCCACCACCCCACACACCTTCAACACGTAGCCCTGACCCTCCCCACCCTCCACTCCACCTCCACACCCACACCCACACTCACACCCACACCCACACCCACACCCACACCCACACCCACACCCACACCCACACCCACACCCACACCCACACCCACATCCACATCCACACCCACTCCAACTCCACCACCCCACACACCTTCAACACGTAGCCCTGACCCTCCACCCCCACCCACCACCCCCACCCCACCCCACCTCACACCCACCCACACCCACCCCACACCCCACCCCCCACACCCACACCCACCCAACCACACCCACCTCCACACCCACACCCACTCTCACACCCCACCACACCACACCCACCCCACCCCACACCCACACTCACACCCACCCCACACCCACCCACACCCCACCCACCACCCCCACCCACCCCCTCCACCACCCCAAACCTCCACCACCCCCCACCCCCACCCCCACTCCACCTCCACACCCACACCCACACTCACACCCACACTCCACCCACACCCACACCCACCCCCACCCACCCCCACCACACCCCACCACCCACCCACTCCACCCCCCACCCCACCCTCCATCCACCACCCCCACACCCCACACACCGCCCTCCCCCCCCCCACCCCCCACACCACCCCCACACCCACACCCTCACCCACCAACCCACCACACCCCCCCCCACCCACCACCCCACACCACCACCCTCCCACCCCCCCCCCACACCCCCCCCCACCCCCCACCCCACCCACCCCCCACCCCCCCACCCCCACCCCACCCACCCCCCACCCCACCACCCCACCCCCCACCCCCACCCCACCCACCCCCACCCCCACCCCACCCCCACCCCCCCCCCCACACCCCACCCCCACCCCCCCACCCACCCACACCCACACCCACTCCCACTCCACCTCCACCATACCCACACATACCCCCACTCCACCCCCACCCGCCTCATCCATCCACCACCCCACACACCTTCAACACTTAGGCCTGACCCCCCCCACCCTCCACTCCACCTCCACACCCACACCCACATCCACACTCACACCCACTCCACTTCCACATCCACCATACCCACACATACCCCCCACTCCACCTCCACCCCCACACCCACTCCACCTCCATACTCAGTCCACCACAACCACTCCACCTCCACAACCACACCCACACTCACTCCACTTCCACATCCACACTCACTCCACACCCACACCCACTCCACCGAACACCCACACCCACACATACTCCACCGAACACCCACACCCACACCAACATTCACACCCACTCCCCCCCACACCCACTCCACCTAACACCCACTCCACCCCCACCCCCATTCCACGTCCACACCCACTCCACCGAGCACCCACACCCATCCCCCCGCCCTCAGCCGACATACCCATCCCCCCCCACCCCCACCCGCACCCGGCACGCACGCGCACCCCCTCACACTCTCAGACCACGAACCCCACCCCCCTCTCCTCCCACACCTCCCGTCCCCACTCCGCTCACCCCAACTCCACCCCCACTCCACCACCATCCCACTCGCAGCCGTCTTGATATGACCTTAACTGTTGCCAGGACGTAACACTCCTACAACCAACCAACCATCCCACCCCCACCCCCACCCTCCTCCATCTCACACGCTCGGAACGCTAACATACACACACACCCCTCACCCTCACACGCGCCCATTTAAATTCCAGTCGGGTGCCGTCAAACGGCGTTTCAAGCGGCTCTGAGCCGGCGTGTAGAGAGCCGGGGTTCCCGGGGTGCCCGGGGTGCCCGGGGTGCCCGGGGTGCCCGGGGTGCCCGGGGTGCCCGGGGTGCCCGGGCTGGCCCGAAGTGGCCGCGGTGGGGCTGGCCGGGGCCGGGGCCGGGCACAGTGACATGACTTTCTGCCAGCCCGCCGCCCTAAAGCGTCATTTGTCAGCGCCGAGCCCGAACCAGGACACGCCGACACCCACCGAACCAGCGAGCCAACTTCCGGTTCAAATTAGAGGCTTCCTGCGTGAATACCAAGCGATGTGCACATGGGAGGTGTGGGTGGGGGTGGGGTGGGGGGTGACTACTTTATTGCGGATGGAGCTGTAGATTCCCAGACTTCGTTAACCCGGTATCACGTGATGATCTTGTTTTAGGAGGTGATTTTTAGGTTTGTAAGGGGTTATAGTTTTATTAGGAAACATTTAGGTGCTGAAGGGTGGGATTTTTAAGGTGATATATATGTGGGTAATGGTTGTTGTTTTATTGGGTAATATTGAAGTGAGGTGCTTAAAGGGTTGTTGTTTTATTAGGTGATATTTATCTGCTTGAAGGTTGTTTTATTATGGAACATTTAGGTACTTAAAGGTTGCTGTTTTATTATGGAACATTTAGGTACTTAAAGGTTGCTGTTTTATTATGAACATTTAGGTACTTAAAGGTTGTTGTTTTATTATGGAACATTTAGGTACTTAAAGGTTGCTGTTTTATTATGAACATTTAGGTACTTAAAGGTTGCTGTTTTATTATGAACATTTAGCTACTTAAAGGTTGTTGTTTTATTATGAACATTTAGGTACTTAAAGGTTGTTGGTTTATTATGAACATTTAGGTACTTAAAGGTTGTTGTTTTATTATGGAACATTTAGGTACTTAAAGGTTGCTGTTTTATTATGAACATTTAGGTACTTAAAGGTTGCTGTTTTATTATGGAACATTTAGGTACTTAAAGGTTGTTGTTTTATTATGAATATTTAGGTACTTAAAGGTTGTTGTTTTATTATGAACATTTAGGTACTTAAAGGTTGTTGGTTTATTATGGAACATTTAGGTACTTAAAGGTTGTTGGTTTATTATGAACATTTAGGTACTTAAAGGTTGTTGTTTTATTATGAACATTTAGGTACTTAAAGTTTGTTGTTTTATTATGGAACATTTAGGTACTTAAAGGTTGTTGTTTTATTATGGAACATTTAGGTACTTAAAGGTTGTTGTTTTAATGTGTAGTATTGATGTGAGGTGCTCAAAGGTTTGTTTCTTTGTTTTATTCCGTGATATTTATCTGCTTAAAGGTTGTTTTATTAAGGAGCCTTTAGGCACTAGATGTTGCTCTTTTATTGGTAACATTAAGGTGGCTAAAGGGCTCTTGTTTTATTAGGTAATATTGAAGTACTAAAGGGGTGTTCTTTGATTAGATACCATTTAAGAACTTATAGGTTAGTTGGTTTATTCGGTGATATTTAGGTCCTTAAAATGTTTTGTATTATGAGGAAATATTGAGGCGCTTAAAAGCTTTTTCCTTTATTACGTGATGTTTAGGTGTTTAAAGGTTGTGGTTTTATATGGTAATATTGAGGCGTTTAGAGGGTGGTTCTTCTAGAATGTAATAGTTTCATGCTTATAAGGTTGTTTTTTTATTAGGAAATATGTAGGTGCTTATAATCTTATAACAATCAGCTGATAAGATCTTCAATCAACAAATCTAGCAAAAGAACTGGGGAGACATACAGGATGCTTTGTGGAAGCTGGGCCTTGCACGCTTTGTTTATTATTCGACTCCGCTTCATTGCATCCAGTTCTCATTCCTAGTGGCATCCAGTTCTCATTCCTAATGGCATCCAGTGCTCATTCCTAATAGCATCCAGTGCTCATTCCTAATGACACCAAATGCTCATTCCTAATGGCATCCAGGGCTCATTCCTAATGGTATCCAGTGCTCATTCCTAATGGCATCCAGTGCTCATTCCTAATGGCATCCAGTGCTCATTCCTAATGGCATCCAGTGCTCATTCCTAATGGCAGCCAGTGCTCATACCTAATGACATCCAGTGCTCATACATAATGACATCCAGTGCTCCTTCCTAATGGCATTCAGTGCTCATGTCTAATGGCATCCAGTGCTCATTCCTAATGACATCCAGTGATCCTTCCTAATGGCATCCAGTGCTCATACCTAATGAGATCCAGTGCTCATTCCTAATGGCATCCAGTGCTCATGTCTAATGGCATCCAGTGCTCATTCCTAATGGCATCCAGTGCTCATTCCTATTGGCATCCAGTGCTCATTCCTAATGACATCTAGTGCTCATTCCTAATGGCATCCAGTGCTCATTCCTAATGACATCCAGTGCTCATTCCTAATGACATCCAGTGCTCATGTCTAATGGCATCCAGTGCTCATTCCTAATGGCATCCAGTCCTCATACCTAATGACATCCAGTGCTCATTGCTAATGGCATCCAGTACTCATTCCTAATGACATCCAGTGCTCATACCTAATGGCATCCAGTGCTCATACCTAATGACATCCAGTGCTCATTCCTAATGGCATCCAGTGCTCATTCCTAATGGCATCCAGTGCTCATTCCTAATGACATCCAGTGCTCATGTCTAATGGCATCCAGTGCTCATTCCTAATGGCATCCAGTGCTCATTCCTAATGACATCCAGTGCTCATTCCTAATGGCATCCCTCATGTCTCCCCTCCACCCGCCACCTCACCACCTCTTCAACGCTCCAGCCCTCCCCTCCACCCGCGACCTCACCACCTCCCTCACCCCTCCACCCCTCCCCTCCACCCGCGACCTCACCACCTCTTCAACGCTCCAGCCCTCCCCTCCACCCGCCACCTCACCACCTCCCTCACCCCTCCACCCCTCCCCTCCACCCGCCACCTCACCACCTCCCTCACCCCTCCACCCCTCCCCTCCACCCGCGACCTCACCACCTCTTCAACGCTCCAGCCCTCCCCTCCACCCACCACCTCACCACCTCTTCAACGCTCCAGCCCTCCCCTCCACCCGCCACCTCACCACCTCCCTCACCCCTCCACCCCTCCCCTCCACCCGCCACCTCACCACCTCCCTCACCCCCTCCACCCCTCCCCTCCACCCGCGACCTCACCACCTCTCAACGCTCCAGCCCCTCCCCTCCACCCGCCACCTCACCACCTCCCTCACCCCTCCACCCCTCCCCTCCACCCGCGACCTCACCACCTCCTCAACCTCCACCCCTCCCCTCCACCCCCCACCCCCCCTCCCCCCCCCCCCCCTCCCCCCCCCCCCCCTCCCCCCACCCCCCCCCCCCCCCCCCACCCCCCCCCCCCCCCCCCCCCCCCCCCCCCCCCTCCCCCCCACCCCCCCCCCCCCCACCCCACCACCCCCCCCCCCCCTCCCCCCCCCCCCCCCCCCCCCCTCCCCCCCCCCCCCCCACCCCCCCCCCCCCCCCCCCCCCCCCCCCCCCCCCTCACCCCCCTCCCCCACCCCCCCCCCCCCCCCCCCCCACCCCCCCCCCCCCCCCCCCCCCCTCCCCCCCCCGCCACCCCCCCCCCTCCCCCACCCCCCCACCCCCCCCCCCCCCCCCCCCCCCCCACCCCCCACCCCCCCCCCTCCCCCCCCCCCACCCCCCCCCCCCCTCCCCCCCCTCCCCCCACCCCCCCCCCCACCCCCCCTCCCCCCCCCCCCCCCCCCACCCCCCCACCCCCCCACCCCCCCCCCCCACCCCCCCCCCCACCCCCCCCCCCCCCCCACCCCCCCCCTCCACCCCCCCCCCCCCCACCCCCCCCCCCCCCCCCCCCTCCCCCCCCCCCCCCCCCCCCCCCCCCCACCCCCCCCCCCCACCCCCCCCCTCCCCCCCCCCCCCCCCACCCCCCCCCCACCCCCCCCCCCCCCCCCTCCCCCACCCCCCCCCCCCCACCCCCCCCCCCACCCCCCCCCACCCCCCCCCCCCACCCCCCCCCACCCCTCCCCCCCCCCCCCACCCCCCCCCCCCCCACCCCCCCCCCCCTCCCCCCCTCCCCCCCCCCCCCCCTCCCCCCCCCCCCCCCACCCCCCCCTCCCCCCCCCCACCCCCCCCCCCCCCCCCCCACCCCCCCCCTCCCCCCCCCCACCCCCCCCCCCCCCCCCCCCACCCCCCCCCCCCCCCCCCCCCCACCCCCCCCCCCCCCCCCCCCACCCCCCCCACCCCCCCCCCCCCCCCCCCCCCCACCCCCCAACCTCACCACCTCCCTCACCCCTCCACCCCTCCCCTCCACCCCCACCCTCACCACCCTCCTCCCCTCCACCCGCCACCTCACCACCTCCCTCCACCCCTCCACCCCTCCCACTCCTACCCGCCACCTCACCACCTCTTCACCCCTCCACCCGCCACCGCACCACCCCCCACCCATCCACCCCCCCTCCACCCGCCACCTCACCACCACCCACCACCACCACCCTCCACCCCTCCACCCCCCACCACACCACACCACCTTCCACCACCACCCCATCCACACAGCCCACACTCCATCCACCCCATCCTCCCCCTTCCCCCTTCCCCCTTCCCCCCTTCCCCCTCCCCGTTCCGTTCCCCTTCGCCGTCCCCCGTGTCCCCTTTCGCTTCCCCTTCCACGTCTACCCTGTCCCCGTTCCCCGTTCCCCTGATCGCCACCTGATGGACCTCGTTAGGCCTTCCTCCGCTCCCTGCTCCCCCCTCTCCGCTCCCCGCTCCCTGTTCCCCCCTCTCCGCTCCCCGCTCCCGGCCCCCTTCCCCGACTCCCCGCTCCCCCCTCCCCGCCTGTCCCTGCCCGCTCCCCGGGGAGATTTGCGGGAAGTTCCCGGCCCCCCGGTGGGCCATCTCGTAGACAGACCTGCGGGCCGGCATTGTCAATAATACATCCTAATAGTGTTTAATTATTTACATCAAAGTCCATCGCCGGGTGGTGCCCCCTAGCGGCAGCCTTCGGGCATATTTCCCAGTTGCGCCCCCTGAGGGGTACGCGGCCATTGATGAGCAGAATCCAAGATGGTGGCGGGCATGACTCAGCAAGTTTGATGAGGGGCAGCGGTGCGAATTGGTGGCCAGGGGGTGGGTAAGATGTATAGGGGAGCTTAGAGTGATGTACGGGGCATCTTAGGGGATCAGAGTGCGCGAATATATCACCGCTGCTAGAAACCCGGTGTCGTCTGCTGTCACTAAATGTCGTCTGGTGTGAGGAAGTATCAGCAGAAAGGCGGGAGTTGGCAGCAGCCTGTTAGTCTATTATTCAGGGGGTAGGAGGGTTGGGGGGGGGGCAATTACCGTAGATGTTGGTCACTGTAAAAAGCAGGCAGACGACATTTAGGGCCATCACCCCGCGCTGCCCGTGGGGTGTGTACAACTGGTGAGGTGGTCATTTATTGGGGACAGCTCAGGGACGGTGGTGAATATGATGGAAGGAGGCTGGTGAACTTGTGGCCGGACTCTATCTACCACGGTGGGGGTGGGGAGTTGGGGGTTAGAAAGGGGAATTATGACTTAAAGGTACATAATTAGATGAACATTTTTTTTGTTTAAACCCAAAATATTTATGTAGATTTGATTCTACATATCTAATTTAGACACAGTTGGACTTATCTAACATTTATTGCGGCATTGAACTTGAAGGAACGTCGCGTTAATGTATTATCACATGTCACCACTTCAAATCGTGCTAGTCTATTATGTACAGCATTTCAGTGCGCGCACACAATTTATTTTGAATAATTTCACTTGAAATATCTCCAGTGGCAGGCCGTTTAAAATAAAAGCGACATAGAAATAGAATGAGGTAGATAATAACGAGCAGCATAATATATGTATTTACAAATAATGGGAGAAACTCAAAACGTTTGATTTTCAAACTTTAACTGAAAGAAACTGCTCAAATGGCAGTCCAATGGTTTGTCCCTTCACGCTGTAACAGCTGCATATCATCACGCACTGTACTGCTGACAATTTTGATATATTAAATGCATTGAAAGTACAGCATAACCCCGTTAAACCAAACTTGAAGGGACCCTAGAAATGTGTTTGGATTAATCAGTCATTGGTTTAACCGAGGTTTGGCTTCGACTTGGACTTTGATTAAGGGTGTATTGCACATGTAATATACAATGTATGTGTACACTTTGATTATTGTTTTTTATATACATACAGTATAATCCCGTTAAACCAAGCTCAGTTAAACCAGACGATCGGTGAATCCAAACAAATTTCTAGGGTCCCTTCAAAATACTACCATTTATCATATAGAAAAGTCGGCGGGGTCTCAGATGACCTTATAATGACATGAAAGCTTGGTTTAGCCCTAATGGAAGTTGCATGATATCCGAAAATTGTCTTTGGATTAACCGATAATTTGGATTAACTAACTTTGGTTTAACCAACTTTTTTATATAATAAATTGTAGTATTTTGCCGGGCTGCTGGAAAAAGTTTGGATTAACCGATCGTTTAACCTAGCTTGGTTTAACGGGGTTTTACTGTATACTGTTGTTACCCTTATGTGTAAGTTCTCGCTACAACACCATTCATACCCCACACGTGCATAGGACCTTAATATATGCACAGATACATAGGCTTGGGCACGATCTCTTCTGCAATCAGTGCATTATTGCAGTTATGTCACGTGACCTTTGTAGCTGTCGTTAGATGCCGTTACTTATGGCGTGAGACTTGATCGTTAAGGGTATGATACATTAACGCCACTATAGGCATATGGGCATTACATACACCCATGCTGTATGAGTCCTCTGTAGACAGTGATATATAAGGTATATATAGCACGTGATCTATCAGTGTAAGTGATTTATTAACTGCCTGTCATCAGGTCATACTGGAAGGAGTGGCAAGATATTGACTGTTCCAGCATGGCATGTTGTAGGAACTCTAACTCTATGGAAATGTCGTGAATGTGATGAGAATGGGAAATATTGCTCCTAAAGCGGGACTCGAACCCACATCTCTTTGCATTCCGGGCCAGTGTGCTAACCATTACACCACATAGGCTCCCTGGTATCACTACACTACCTACGCCTATCTGTATATGCAGCTCCTTGCCCGGGAGGTCAGTGCAGACCACTACACTTGTCCCCGTGGAATTGTAATTATTTTAATACTTGCAATTGCATACATACAGGCAATGCACTTACACATACACACACATGGTAGGTTCAACAACTATACAGCGCACAGCTTGTACAGGATCCTGATCACATCACCAGTATTGTGGGGGTGATTAAAATGGGAAATATTGCATCTAGAGCAAAGCCATGATACAGTTCATAAAAGCCAAGTATTTCAAAGACCACCTGATGAATACTAGAGTGGGAGAACTTTATTCTGCTCGATTGAAAAGGTCCAGTTTTATGACTGAAACAAGAGCCCTGCAGACAAAACACCAAGCAAAGCTCCCAGTGCAAGTAGAGGCCTTAACCATCACTGATTCTCCTCCCTGGGAAAGAAAGCTGGAGAACTTCAGTATTAGTATCACAGTGCCTTACCTCTCCACTAAAGATGCACATGGCGAAATGAGCAGGAAAATGCTGACACTGGCAATGCTTGATGAAAAGTACCCCCAGGAGGCATGGATCCATGCCTACACTGATGGGTCAGCTACAGATGCAGTCCGGAGAGGTGGTGCTGGGGTATACATCAGGTATCCTAATGGACAAAGGCAGACAAAGGCAACACCAACAGGCCTTCACTGCACAAGCTATAGAGCTGAGGTTGAAGCCCTGGTCCAAGCTGCTAAGATACTGAAAAGCACCACAGCCACAGACTCTCAGATAGTTTTCCTGACTGATGCCAGGTCTGTCCTTGAGGCAGTCACAGAGAACAAACTGCCACGACTCCAGGAAGCACTTCAAAATATCCACTGCTTCAGAACTGTGCTGCAGTGGATTCCCTCACACTGCGGCATTCAGGGTAACGAAGAAGCTGACAAAATGGCAAATATGGATGCAGAAGCAGAACAGCATGAAAACAGTGGTGACTTTAAGGAGATGAAGACCATCATTAAGTCTCTGCATAGATCACCAGAATCACGAGACAGCTACCATCAACTGTCAAGACAACATCAAGTGATCATCTTCCACCTTAGGACTGGGCATAACAGGCTTAACAATCACCTGCACAGATACTCCCATGTAGTACCATCTGCCCTCTGCCCCTGTGGAGAGGAAGACCAGACTGCTGAGCATATCCTACAGAGCTGCTTGAACCATCACTCATTGACGGAAGAGATATGGCCAGCTCCCACTGACTTGCAGGAGAAGCTGTACAGGGCTGCAGATGTGCTACAGAGGACTGTCAATTTTATTAAGAGAACTGGGCTCCAAGTGTAATTGAAGGCAAACGAAAAGAAGAAGAAGAAGAAGAAGAAGAGCAGGACTCGAACCCACATCTTTTTGCATTCTGGGCCAGTGGGCTAAACATTACACCACCTAAGCTCCCTGATATCACTACACTACCCAAGCCTACCTGTCTATGCGGCTCCTTGCCTGAGAGGTCAGTGCAGACCACTACAGATATATATCACATATTATGCAGTAGTGCCTGGTTTCAGGCACTGCTGTAACATTTAGATGCCTCCTGTCTTGTGCAGACAATTGTTCAAAGTTGACTGTGTTTGGTTTATTTGATTGTTCCTCAAGTGATGGGACACCTGTTATGTCAGTACAAAGTTGGTTTGGAAGAGGTCTTGAAGGGTGAAGGAGAGCGGAATACAGTGGAGGGAAGCTGGGGAGAGTTGGGGAGAGTGGGTGAGAATGGAGGAATGTTGGAGAGTGGGGAAGAGTGGAGGAGAGTGGAAGAGATTGAAGGAGAGTAGAGGAATGTGACGGATAGTAGTGGAGAGGAAGGAAGACGGTGGAGAGTGTAGGAACATGGTGGAGGGTGGTGGAGAGTGGGGATTGTGAGGAGTGTGAGAGAGAGTGGAACAGAGTGAGGGAGGTTGGATGATGTTGGTGGAAAATCAATGAGATTTAAGAGTAAGATTAAGATTGATTTATTTCCACATGATCATTGTGCATACAAGCTGATATTTATGTATCATGTATCATTTATGTAATGCTTCACATGAAAAAGGAGAAATCAGAAGTACAATACTTATAGGGTGTTTTCCCCAGTTAAAACTAACACATGTACATTGCTAATAGTAATAGAATAAAAATAATAAATGTTAACATTGAAAGTAGAAAGTATATTACCTTTAATAGTGTAAATGAGATTTCATTGTTTATATACTAGACTACTATGTATTTTCACTCTGGTAAAGCTTAAAGATTTTCTTTTTATACTGTCAACATATGGAGAGTGTATGGCAGGGGAGGAGAGTGATAGTTGTGCAGCAGGTGGAAATTGCACATCTGAGTTTACATATGATGTGAACTTTATCTCCACAATTACCTTTTCCAATTCACCCTAACCAACCTGGAACAAAAGTCCCCAGAACTAATACTGTGGGAATATATAGGTCATCGTGCAGTGTGCTCTCTGAGAAAGGTATTATGCACAATTCCCGCACCAACCCGCCACCTAATGGCGTTGGCAAGAACTAACGTAAATAATAGTTCACTGTGCAACATGCTCTCCGGAAAAGATCTTAGATAAGATTTCCACCACCACCTTGCCACCTAGCGGCATTGGCAAGACCTAATATCATGGGTAGTACCTCATCGTGCATAATGCACTGTGGAAAAAGGTCATATTGAGGATTTCCAGCACCAACCTATTCATCCCTCTGGCGGCTGTCGGACGAATTAATGTTTTGGGTAGCAGCATATTGTACAAGGTGCATCGAAAGGTTTGTTCGTTTTTATGAAGCTGACTATTTTCAGTATTGAGGCAGATGGTCTGTATCAACATATCATCGAAGACTTACCAGACGGTTTGTCCAAATGAGTTGAGCGTCCACTTCCCGTGCTGATATAATATGGGATTTGAACCGCAAGGTTCAAACTCTAGGTTCATCGAGTATGATTTGAGTCTCTCAGGTATGGGTTCAAGCCCTGGCAGAGTCAAATCAAATAGTATTTAATTCATACTAGTCGATACCTGGCCTGGCACTCTGCATTACTAGGATAGGGAAAGGAGCATGGGAATGAGGAAGACCAAGTATTCGCCATTGAGATTTCCCGAGCTTAATCAATGAATGTACCCACAACAAATTGAATTATCATCCTGGTCCCCTCTCCTAATGCCTTCCATCGACATGGTTGGTACAAATAGGCTACCTGTGGAGGGCTGACCCGGTGACTGCTAAGAGACATGGGCAGTGACAGGTTGCCATCTCAGTCCTGGACAGGGATGGTGCTTGGCCGGGTTTAAGAGGGGTGTCCAACGCCACCGTGGCGCCCCCCAGCGGATATGTCAATCACGCACCGCTAGGCCACGCCTCCCCAGCTCCACCGGGTGTGACGCGCATGCTGATTGGCTGCTGGCTCTCGCTCCCAGCGGAACCCACGTGACGACTTAACCACACCGCGCACTGCAGGCGCGTGCTACTAGCTGTTCACAGACTGCAGACATGTGATACTAACTGTTTGCAGGTTGAACTAATGTGCTGCTAATGTGCTACTAACTGTTCACACACTACATGCATGTGCTACTAATTGTTGACAGACTACATGCATGTGCTACTAACTGTTCACAGGATGCAGGCAGGTGTTACTAACTGCTGACACACTACATTCATGTGCTACTAACTGTTCACCGTCTACACTCAGGTTCACAGGTTGTAGGCAGGTGTTACTACCTGTTCACAATCTACCCTCTTGTGCTACTAACTGTTCACAGGATGCAGGCAGGTGTTACTAACTGTTGACACACTACACTCACATGCTACTAACTGTTGACAGGCTTCAGGCAGATCTTACTAACTGTTCACATGCTACACATGTTCACAGGCCACATACAAGTATAACTGTTCACAGGCCGCAGACAGGTATTACTAACTGCCCACAGTGTACACTCATGGGCTACTAACTGTTCACAGTATACATGCATGTACTACTAACTGTTCACATGTTGCAGCGAGGTGTTACTAACTATTCACAGGCTACATGCATGTGCTACTAACTGCTTGCAGTCTGCAGAGAACGTGTTTCAGTGTTTATGTTGTCAGAGGTGAGAAATACCACATCGGTTGAAATTGTTCAAATCTTCCCACTAGGGCCACTTGTTTTGGGTAGCATTCTCTGTTAAGTGTTTTTACTATATCTAGTCGGGACCATGCATTTAATATTATGTATGTGGCCTTTTAGGTAGTTTTCTAAAGCTGGGTTTAGGTATAATCCAAATTTAGCTGACTAAGTGGTTGCGATGTATCTACTTTGTAGCGAGTTTTCTATGTGTGAATTATTATAGGACTATTCTGGCCTATCTGATCTACCCGTGACGTACATGGTGACGTACATGACCCTCAAACCAGCAGTTGAGTAAGTCACCGACAAATAGAACATGACGTTGCACCTTGAAGTGACTACGTCACTGTGACGGGCGTGACGTAGGAGGGCCCGGACCCTTCAGCAGGGAGCGGGTTATAAGCCTTCTGTTGATGATTACTGGCAGGGCTCGTGGAGGGGGTAGTATTGACGGTGATCATTGATGTTAATAAATACATGGTGATGAGAGGCGATGAAGTTCTAAGGAATTACGAGCGTTATATTGCCGGGGTCTGGTAGCGGGGGCGGGGGGGGGGGGGGCAGGGGATAGGGGGGGTGGGTGAGAGTGATGGGGGATGGCGTGTGGCGCGGGGGGAGGGGTAATAGGGGGACAGGGTGAGAGGTGTAAGGAGAGTGAAGGGGGTAGTGGTGTGTGAGAGGGAGTGGGGGATGGGGGAGGATGGGGAGTTGAAAGGGTGGGGAAGGAGGAGAAGGGGGCAGAGGGGAGGGTGAGAGGGGGAGAGGGTGAGAGGTGGAAGGAGAGTGAGGGGGTAGAGGAAGTGACGGAGGAGTGGGGGATGAGAGGTGGGAAGGAGGGAGGGGAAGGAGTGGGGAAGAGGGAAGGGGAGTGGGGGCAGCGAGGGTGATGGAGAGCAGGAAGGGGAGCAGGAAGGGGAGTGGGAAGGAGGGAGGGGAGCGGGGGAGAGGGGTCGGAGGGAAAGGGAGTGGGCGGAGGGAGGGGAGCGGGAGAGGGGTGGGAAGGGAAGGGATGGAGAGGAGGGAGGGGAGGGAGAGGGGTAAGAGGGGCGAAGGCTGGGAGGGGAGCGGACGGGGAGGGGTGAGAGGGAAAGGGAAGTGGGGAGGGCGGGAGGGGAGCGGGGAGAGGGGTGGGAAGGGAAGGCATGGAGAGGAGGGAGGAGAGGGAGAGCGGTGAGAGGGAAAGGGAAGTGGGGAGGAGGGAGGGAGCGGGGCAGATTGGTAAGTGGGTAGGGGGTGAGAGGGGAGCGGAGGGGGAGGGGTGACGGGGGAAAGGACAAGAAGGAGGAGAGCGGGGGTTTGGGGGAGGGGGGGGGGGAGAGCGGAAGGGGAGGGTGAGAGGGGGAAGGGGTTGGAGGAGGGGAGAAAGAGGGAGGATAGGGGAGGAGTCTGAGAGGGAGGGGATGGGAGAAGAGGGATGGGTGAGAGGGGAAAGGTGAGAGGTGGGAGAAGAGTGAAGGGGAGTGGGGGATGAGGGGGTGGTGAGTCGGTGAGAAGGGGAGTGAGATGTGAGGAGGGTGGGAAGGGTGCAAACTGACTGTGAGTGGAGAGGGGGGAGGGGAGAAGTGGGGAAGTGGGGACGGAGGCGGGAGATGCAGGAGCCGTTAGATTAAAGTTGCATAGTCCGATGAAAACATCAAATTTTCAAAATCAAAACAATTATCTAGATTTGATTCTACATATCTAACTTAAATACTGGTGCACTTCTTAAACATTTGTCGCTGCATAGAAAGCAATCCTGAGGTCATCTAATCGGACCTGCTCCTGCTGAAGACTATGGTGTCAGAGTTTTGGCGTGTTTGCCAAACATTAACTTGGCATGTTTTGATTTCAAATATCTGAAAAGTTAGCCATGTAAAATAAAAGTTACTTCAAACTAAACTGAGATAGATTATAATGATCAACCTAATATAATTACCTCAGAAAATGAGAAAATCTCAAAACCATCGGACTCTGTCGTCAGGGAACCCGCCCAGCTGGGGTCAGGTCCCTAATCCCTGATGTACTGGAAGTGTGATGACATTAGGCCAAAATGGGCGCTTCATCGTGATGGATACCAACTCTGCGATACAGCAGTAAGCCCGGCCAATAAGGCAGCGCATGGTACTAACATGTCACCAAGGTGCACTAACACCGGACGCCTTGTCCGAATCAGGAGAACGTGGGCTCGCGTGCAGAAGATCGATATCCCACTGACGTCACCAGAGTCAAACCAATGATTTATAAAATTGATACTTGTCGCTTCCTAGCCTGGCGCTCAGCATTAATAGGATAGCGCAAGGACTGGTTGGCTCACTGTCAGCATAATGTGACTGAGTGGGATATCGGGTCATGGGGCTGGCTGCCTGATTTGCAAGTGGGGCAGTACTATAAAATCACTATGACTGTGCACTGTCACAAATGGGTACCCGTCCTGATATGACCTTATATGTTGTCAGGACGTAAAACTCCAACAACCAACCAACCAGGTTTACTAACATGACTAACAGATCTTTGTGGATTCGCAAGTAACACAATCCCATGTTGTTTCTCTCTTTTTGTTTACACATTTTATTCCTGTGAATACAACAAATATCAGTGCTGCAGCGCGTGCCTTGCGAAGAATATTATGTCTTAAGTTGCGGACAGAGATGAAAGTAGGTTCGTTATGGAATTGAACGTGTTAAGAGAAGGGCTTTACATGTTTCCTGAAAGTGAGAATTTCAGTGTGGGAGAAAATAGTAGAAATGAGATAGAGACAGAACATAATTGTGAAAGCATTGTCTGATTTTATTTGAATGTTGCTAGCAGTGGAATGTGTTATATCATGGATGAGACACACTTATGGGTATATTACTACAGTACAACCCGTTAAACCAAGCTTGGTTAAACCAAACAATAGGTTAATCCAAACTTTGTTTGAACTGGGCGCGGTAGCCGAATCTGTAGAGCGTGGGCCTCGTATGCGGGAGATTGGCAGTTCGGTTCCTGGTTGAGTCAAACCAATGAGTTATGAAATTGATACTGTCTGATTTCATATGAAGAGCTCTTTTCCAAGACGCGATAAGCGCCAATCCAAAAAACGGGTTTGCAATGCCAATGCCAAGTTCATACATTGTGTTTTGAAAAAGAGCTCTTCATATATATATAAAGAGCTCTTCAGCTAATTATATATGCAATGAGCTCTTTTCCAAAATATGATCTAGAAACATGGATTGGCGCTTATCGCATTTCATAAAAGAGCTCTTCATATATCCCTTTGCGGACCCAACATCACATAATGGCAGTGTTTGAGCTGCGAACAGTCGCCACATACATTATTACCCATGTGATTTCACCTAGATCCTTTCCGCGCCTGACATCACAGAATATAGATAATTAAGCGCCAACCCAGTATGCAGCAATTGATCTTTCTGAGAGCATTCCCCCAAGTATCCCATGGATATTGTTAACAGGTCTTGGCGCTATGTAGTTCAGATTTCTAGAATATCACTATTGTGTTAAGCCATACATAGTCCACCTTTCAGTAACACGTTTGAAGATCATGTGATATGATGTTGAGCAGTTGAATCAGGCTCCGCGTTCCTGCTTGCTGAAATTCAGCGAACTCTTATCTCTGCATCTGAAACCTTCCGGGAACCAGCCACACCTTATCTCACACCTTGTTTACTTGTCATTCTGAACCAATCTGCTATCTCCGCTATCTGCGGCTATCTTCCCACCCTTGTAGATTGGCTCCACGCCTCTGGCGCTGTAGAATTCAAACACTTTGAGCGTCCAGGATTGTTATCTTATCACGACCACTTCGGTCAGAAGGCGTGTTCCAGTGGTTCGCCTCATCTGACCCTCATTCTTACCTTCACCAAAGACCCTATAATACTAAGACGGCTCACTCGGCCTGTATTGTGTAATCAAAATGATCAAACCCACCACTTGGTGCGCTGGCTGTTCTCTTGGTTAAACAGGTGCTATATTATATGTATGAATGTATATATGAAAGTGAAAGATGTGTGATGATGGCGATGCTGATGATGATGCTGATGATGATGTGTATTTGTTCATAGCAATTTCATATTGATGTGTATTCATACTTACCTATCTCATGTATAATATAATTGTATGTGTTTACATGTGAAACACAAACCCACCACGAGGTGGCACTGCACAATTTACATAACCATTGGAGAGATAGGGAGTGAGCCGTCTTAGTGTTATAGTGTGTTTGCCTTCACTCACTCTTACCTTCACTTGTACCCTCATATTAACCCTCATTATTTCCCTCACATCTACTGCGCGCGATGGTCGAATCTGTAGAGTGCCGGCCTCACGTGCTGGAAATTGGGAGTTTGCTTCCTGGTTGAGTCAAACCAATGACTTATAAAATTGAAACTTGTCACTTACTAGCAAGTTGTTTGGCATTAATAGGATAGGGAAAGGACTGGTTAGCTCAGTGTCAGGATAATGTGACTGAATGGGATATCGGGTCATGGTGCCGGCGGTCTGATTTCCCAGTGGGACAGGAGTATAAACTCATCATGACTGTGCACTGTCACAAATCGGTACCCGTTCTGATATGACCTTAGATGTTGCCAGAACGTAAAACTTCAACAAGCATCCATTACCCTCATTCTAACCAGTAATATATTGTGGTGCACTGGCTTAGCTTCCAAGTGGAAATGTGCTATATGCGAAATAAGTTGGGATTCACCGAATATGTCGTAATTCGCCTGAAAGATTACACTTTCCCATTTTCCAATGTTGGCTCTTATATAATAGTATGTGGATGATATTCCCGCGTTCCACCAATTTGGTCACCACGCCCAGTAAGTATGAAGGATAAGCCTGGTCACACAGCTGTTAGTGGACATCGTCCACTAACGGCTGTGTGACCATGCCATGCGTGACGTGGAACGGCCATAGTTTTGTCAAAGTATGCTAGAGTATGCTAGAGTATGCTAGAGTACACTAGAGTACACTAGAGTACACTAGAATACCTTAAGAGGTATGTAATACTACGTTAGACTTCGCTACAGTAGGTTCACATCACTGATGCAAATTCAGCCTCTAACATACCGCTCTTTTGAACATCTACACAAATTTAATTGGAGATCACCGCTCAACCACGTTATTACCAAGTTAACATCAAGGACAAGTATGGATGCCGGGATATTCAACTACATTCAACTACGTTCAACTACTTTCAACTACGTTAGCCTCCACTACGTTCACCTACGTCCACTAACGGCTATGTGACCAGGGCTTTAATGTGAGGGTGAAAGTATGGGTAAAAGTGAGGGTAAAATCAGTAGGAAGGTAGCGGTGACAAGACGCAAAACTAGTTTGGACAATGGATGACAAGCATTAACCAGTATAGAACTGCAATAGAGGAAAACAAGTGAAAACCGAAATAGTGACAACAAATGTTTATGAAACATCGCAACAAAATCAAACTGGAATAATGATTATTATACAAGCTCAATCTATACGTCATCATAAATTACCTGGTCAATACCAAGATTTATAGGAACTTGTTGCTGCATGTAGTTACTGTTCCAAGACGATTGTAGAGTAGGTACTCTGATCTGTGGCTGTGCATGTAGGCTATGATGAAAAACAATACAGATAAAGAGAAAGTAAGAGAGGAAAATAAGAGAGTAAAAGTGTAAGAGAGAGTCCAGCCCTCAGTGTTATTCTTATATAGTTACATGAGTTCTTGGTAGGGTATCATGCCACCTCTCTCTACCAATAGCAATCTAGCATTCCTGGTCTCAACCAATAGGAATCCAGCAAGCCTGGTCTCCATGGATACCAGTAGTCTGCCCATCACCAGGAGCTGTCTGGCCCCCTGGCCACAACCAACTTTGACCTTTGGAGTGTGTTGGCCCCTATCTCAGCAGAAGGGTTAGGCCCTGAGTGCAATTACACTCAGACCTGCCAGCACCACCATGTCTATTGATATCCAACTCAGGTACAAACCAACACATATATATATATATTATATATATATATACACAAACGCACCTGGCCAACAACCCCAAATAGTAATAGAACAATTGGATTCCCGCCCCCCCCCCCTGGTGAATATCAGAATATGTTACGCGATGATGCAAGAGCTGCTTTCAGAGTGAGGCTGAATGGAATCTGAAATAAAATGCTCTATCATACCACAATACCATGTTCGGTGTGAGCACTGCTACGGGGCAGCATTCAGGTCTTCGCCATCAGTCACTTCTGCAGACAAGAAAAATAAGGAAAACATAGAAAGTGAACAGCATATTAAATGGTTTAAACAGATGTGAATACAAATTGTTGAACAACAGAAGTTTTGAACTTTCATCAATATAATATTGTTCATTCATTGCCTCCAGGGTCAACTATACCTCAGCCTCACGCTTACCCCTACCTTAACCCCACCCCACCCCCACCAAACCCTCACCCTATCCACACCTTAACCCCACCTCACCCCCACCTCACCCCCACCTCACCCCCACCTCACCCCTACCTCACCCCCACCTCACCCCACCCTACCCACACCTAACCCTCACCCTACCCCCACCTAACCCTCACCCTACCCAAACCTGAACCCCACCTCACCCCCACCTCACCTCCACCTCACCCCCACCTCACCCCACCCTACCCCCACCTAACCCTCACCATACCCCCACCTAACCCTCACCCTACCAAACCTGAACCCCACCTCACCCCCACCTCACCTCCACCTCACCCCCACCTCACCCCACCCCTACCCCCACCTAACCCTCACCCTACCCCCACCTAACCCTCACCCTACCCAAACCTGAACCCCACCTCACCCCCCCCTCACCTCCACCTAACCCTCACCCTACCCACACCTTAACCCCGCCACACCCCACCTCACCCACACCGCACCCACACCTCACCCATACTTCACCCCCACACCACCTCACCTCAGCCTCGGTGTCATCCCACCTCACCGCCACCTCATCCCCCCTCACCCTCACCTCACCCCTACCTAACCCTACCTCACCCCTACCTCACCCCTACTTAAGCCCCACCTCACCCCACATCACTCCCATCTCAGCCTCGGTGTCATCCCATCTCACCCCCATTTCACCCTACCTCACCCCTACCTCACCCCTACCTCACCCCCACCTCACCCCCACCTAACCTCACCCTACCCACACCTTAACCCCACCTCACCCTTACTTCACCCCCACCTCACCCACACCACCCTCACCTCAGCCTCGGTGTCATCCCACCTCACCCTTACCTCACCCTTACCTCACCCCCACCTAACCTCTACCTCACCCCCCACCTCACCCCACACCACCCCACTCAGCCTCGTTGTCATCCCACCTCACCCCCACCTCACCCCCACAACCCCCACACCACCCCCACTCAGCATCGGTGGCATCCCACGTCAAAACACACTTCACCCCTAACTCACCCCACCTTAACCTTACCTCATCCGCACCTCACACCACAACACCCCCACCTCAGCCTCATCCCACCTCAGCCCCACCTCACCCTTACCTCACCACCACCCCACTCCCACATCACCCCACCCCACCCCACCTCAGCCTGGGTGTTATCCTACATCACCTCACCTTTACCTCACCCCCACCTCACCCCTACCTCACCCCCACAGCACCCCTACGTCAGCCTCTGTGTCATCCCACCTCACCCCCACCTCACCCCCACTCACCCCCACCTCACCCCCCACCTCACCCTTACCTTCCTCCACACCAACTCATCTCCTCACCTCCACACATTCACACCTTCACACCTCCACACCTCATCATCGTCTTGTTCCATGACCATTCCCATTAGCACTGCTCCCCTGACTCACTCTGGACCACCCAGACCCCCCCCCCCCCCAGCACCCCCCCCTCGTCGCACCCACCAGGTACCTGTCAACCCGTCACTCCCCACACCCTTTACCTACTCCCCTCACATGCATTCTGCACAGCACACTCCGCCTTCAGCAACATCTCACTCCTCCCCACACCCCTCTCCCCACTGGTCCAACTCACTCCCCACCCACCTCCCCCGACCACGCTCCCCAACTCTCCCCCCCCCCCCACCCTTCTCCCCACTGGTTCACATCACTCCCTACCCACCTGCCCCCACTCGCTCCCCAACCTTCTCCCCACCACTCTACCCACTGGTCAAATCACTCCCCATTCACCTCCCCCCACCCCGCATCCCAACTCTCTCCCCACCCCTCCCCCCACCCCTTTCCCCTCCCCTCTCCCCACCCCCTCTCCCCACCCCTTTCCCCTCCCCTCTCCCCACCCATCTCCCCCACCCATCTCTCCATCCCTCTCTCCATCCCTCTCCCCTCGCGTCTCCCCACCCATGTCCCTATCCCTCTCCCCCACCCCTCTCCCCCACCCTTTCCCCTCCCCTCCCCCTCTCCCCACCCCTCCCCTCTCCCCACCCCTCCACACCTCTCTTCGCCCCACCACCACCTTCCCATCTTCACCCCACCACCACCTCCTCACCTCTCCACTTCCCCCCCCCCTTCCGCCCACCCCACCACCACCTCCACACCTCCCCCACCCCCCACCCCCACCCCTTCCCATCTCCCCCCCCCCACTCCGCCCCGGGCGGTGTGTGAGTTATGGCCCGCTGCTGTAGCGTTGATTTACAACTACGAGAGCGTGCCTTATATTAGCGTGTCGACTGATGACATGGGCACACTTACTTACACCCGGCTGACTTTATTACTAACTACGCAACCCGGGGATTAATACGGGTCGAGGCATGGCCACGTGCTACCAACAAACCACCTCGCAAACTTGAAACAATGTCGTCTGCTCCCAGTGAATGGGTTCTGAATTCGATAAATATCTATCAAATGGAAAGTTATTCACTGAAAGTCGTCATGCTTGTCCATTGGAACGTAGCTGGTATCCCACATTTAATATTCTTAGCTCATTTGGAAGTAATCGTTCCGCGTTAACTTGGATAATGTAGCGCAGACGACATTTAACTGACATCGATGCAATCTGCAGAATTATATCAGTCCAGAAAGTGTCTCAAAGCCTATGGCAATAAATGAAACTACATCATAGCTTCTCATAAATACAGTCATGAAAAGAATTATGCAGACGACACAGTCATATATGCAGAGGGAAACACACAGGAAGAGGTAATAACTAAGCTGAACAAACTCCTACTAAAGCTGGATGACTGGTGTGAGTACAATAAAATACCCATCAATGCAAATAAATCCAAAACAGTGCTCTTCTCACATAAATCAATGCTGGAAAGAAATCTACATTGCAAGCTAGGAAACCAAATATTAGAAAATATAATTCACTACAAATACCTAGGCCTAGAGCTGGACAGCCAGCTAAACTACAACCTATGTATAACAAAAATCATCCAAAAAATAAACCATAAACTGTGGCTATTTGCAAAACTAAGAAACTATATGACGCAAGAAATGTCAATAAAAATCTTCAACGGTATTGTGCTCCCCTACTTCGACTATGGGGATGTCATTTACATATGAATTACTAAAAAACCTGTGAATACTGCTAAATAGGGCCCTGAAGACCTGCCTCAAAGTAGACAACACTGCACCCCACCTATGACATACACAAAAGAACTAAAGTAATGTTATTAGAAAACAGAAGAATAATCCACCTACAAACCCTAGCATATGGATACAGTCAAGACAATAAACATCTAATCCAACCACTAAGGAACACCAGAGCAAACAATGTACCACTACTAAGGCAGACCAGAAGCCAAATCAAAGCTCATGAAAGAATCTCACTGGAAATGGCTGCCAAAGTATGGAACCCACAAACGGTAAAGGAACGACAAATTCCTGACCTAAAAACATACAAAAAATATCTGTGCAAAATAAAACCAGGAAACCCCCTCTAAGCTGTTCCACAAGGGGGCATGTGGTATGTCACGGTCCACCAGCTGGACAGCCCATGAGAGGTAACCCCCTGCTAGAAAACAGCCAGATAACATAAAATCCAAACATAAACCAACTACCTATTACGTACAAGCCTATAATATGTAAATAGAGTAGGCTACTCTAGAATTAAGTGTAGGAAAAAATAAAAAGAGGAAGACTCTTACCAAGAACATAAAAAAAAACTAACATAGATCACTAACCACAAACCATAATCTTAAGAAACACAGACCGATAACTGCCCAGCATTGAAAACAAGCCCGATCATCCGAGCTTATATGCTATGGACAGCATAAACACCCAATCAAAAAAAAAACAATTTAAAAGGATGGTGAAAGCATTTGTTGCATTGTCTGATTTCATTCGGATGTTGGAGCAGTGGAATGTGTTATACCATGGATGAGACACATTTAAGCTTGGTTAAACCAAACAATTGGTTAATCCAAACTTTTTTTTGGCGGCCTGGCAAAATACTACCATTTATCATATAAAAAAAGTTGATTAAACCAAAGTCGCTTAACGCAAATTATCGGTTAATCCAAACAAAATTGTCATGCTCCAGGCCACTTCCGGTATGGTTAAACCAAACTGTCATGTGGTTATCAGGTCATCTGAGAGCACACCAACCCTTTTTATATGATAAATTGAAGTCATAGCCAAACGTTGGTTAAACCAATGATTGGTTAATCCAAACAAATTTCTAGGGTCCCTTCAAGTTTGGTTTAATGGGGTTATACTGTAGTGTACGTAACACTTCATCCTGAAAAGAAGCTATCAATTTGAGGAGATATTTAGAGCGTAATCTATCCTTAATTATATTAGGCAGGATTGCCAAAGGAGTTGAGCGGCAGCCTCTCATTTTGGTAGGTTGTGGGATTTGAACCCTCAGTCAAGTCAACCAATGCCTTAAGAATTTATAGTTGTTACTACCTAGCCTGGCATTTGCCATTACTAGGATATGGCGAGGGCAGTGGAATGATTTGTTTGTTTGTTGTTTTATGGCCTAGCAACATATATGGTCATGTTAGGACAGATTACAGTCAGGATGATGTGAACATTTAAATGAGGTTGAGGGTTGGAGATATTTACACAGTCTGCTGTTCTTTATTATGTGGTAATGTATGAGTCCAGTGGTAAGGACTGTTATTATTGGTGACATGTATTGGTGACATGTATTGGTGAGGACGTGGCCCCCCGCCCCTGGGGAGACTATTAGGGAGAATGAGGGAGAAGGGTTGTGACAAGGTGGAAGCATAACCAGGCAATGCAGTCTTTCACTTATCGCCTGCCCTGACTGAATGTTGTCTGGTTTCAATAAATACAACGAAGTGTGGGTTTAAAGCAAGGGCGCATTTCAAGCAAGTTACCAATGGCTCCCATTTACCGGCTCTGCTGAGTGAATGTCGTCTGGTTTCAGTAAATGTACCGAAGTGTGGGTTTAAAATGGAGGCGCATTTCAACCAAGTTGCCAATGGCTCCCATTTACCTGCCCGTTGTGATTGAATGTCGTCTGGTTTCAATAAATACACCAAAGTGTGGGTTTAAAGCAAGAGCGCATTTCAAGCAAGTTACCAGTGGCTCCCATTTAACTCATGTGCTGATTGAATGTCGTCTGGTTTAAATAAATCCACCAAAGCATGGGTTTAAAACGATGGCACATTTCAAGGAAGTTGCCAATAGCTCCCATTTATCACCTTCCCTGACTGAATGTCGTTCGCTTTCAATAAATGCACTGAAGTGTGGGTTTAAAACGAGGGTGCATTTCAACCAAGTTGCCAATGGCTCCCATTTACCGGCTGTGCTGCGTGAATGCCGTCTGGTTTCAATAAATGCACCAAAGCGGGGGTTTAAAACGATGGCGCATTTCAAGCAAGTTGCCAATAGCTCCCATTTATCACCTTCCCTGACTGAATGTCGTTCGCTTTCATTAAATGTGCCGAATTGTGGGTTTATAACGAGGACGCATTTCAAGCAAGTTACCAATGGCTCCCATTTACCTGCTGTGCTGTGTGAATGTTGTCTGGTTTCAATAAATGCACCAAAGTGTGGGTTTAAAACGAGGGTACATTTCAAGCAAGTTGCCAATGGCTCTCATTTACCGGCTGTGCTGCGTGAATGTTGTCTGGTTTCAATAAATGCACCAAAGCGGGTGTTTAAAACGATGGCACATTTCAAGCAAGTTGCCAATAGCTCCCATTTATCACCTTTCCTGACTGAATGTCGTTCGCTTTCATTTAATGCACCGAATTGTGGGTTCATAATGAGGACGCATTTCAAGCAAGTTGCCAATGGTTCCCATTTACCAGTTGCGCTGAGTAAATGTCATCTGCTCTCAATAAACCCATTAGAGCACGAATTTAAAACGAGGGGATAGTTTTAAACAAGTCACCCTTGACTTCAACTTGCTATTTGCTGCGAGGGAATGTCGTCTGCTTTTAAGTAATTTCACTGAGGATGGGGATTCTGAGAAAAGTGTATTTTACTTAACAAAGTTACTCCTGCTCTGTCATTTCCCTTGATCATATATACTTTAATCGGTTTCACTAATAGATAAATGATGTATTTACCCGATATAAATAGCAGGTTAATTGTTTTCAATATCTTCAGTTTGTTTGGGTCTTGATGTTTTGTGTAAATTGCTCAATCCATATGAGTTTTGGCTTTAGGGATAGCAGACGACATAGCTCCTTAGAGACTGTGATTCAGACGAGTTATGCGTAACAGTGAATTGTTAGTGAAACACTGACGGTGGGATAAGGGTCAGAAAGTAGGACGACATGGAATGTAGGGCGCACATACAAATATATCATATATACATGAACATATATGTATATATGTATATATATTATATACATACATATATATATATATCAAACTTCCAAGTGACTGCAGTCTGACGCCCCATGACGGGGGGGGGGGGGGGGTGGAGAATGCTGCGACCCCCCCCCTCCCCCGGGGGAGGGTGGAGGGGCAATACACTACATAACTTATTACACGCGATAAGGGGTATCACTATCCGTATACATACATATATATACACATATATATATATATATATATATATATATATATATATATATATATATATATAACAGAAAAGCAGTTATTTGTGGATCAACAACCAACCATCTGTATATAACAGGGGTCGTTCTCAGAAACTGCGCACTACATATTTGGTTGTTTGACTTTCACGTCCTGGCAACATCTAAGGTCATATCAGAACAGGTACTGATTTGTGACAGTGCGCACTCATGGTGACTTTATAGTGCTGCCCCACTGGGAGATCAGCCACCAGCACCATGACCTGATATCCACCGCTTCAGCTCCTCACCTCACCTCCTCACCACCACACATCCACACATCCACGCATCCACACATCGACACATCCACACATCGAGACATCGACACATCCACACATCCACACATCCACACACCCACACACCCACACACCCACACACCCACACACCCACACACCCACGGACACACCCACACACCCACACACCCACACACCCACACACACACCACACACCCACACACCCACACACCCACACACCCACACACCCACACACCCACACACCCACACACCCACACACCCACACACCCACGCACCCACACACCCACACACCCACACACCCAACACCCACCACCCACACACCCACACACCCACATACCCACACACCCACACACCCAACACCCACCCACCCACACATCCACACATCCACACATCCACACATCCACACATCCACACATCCACACATCCGCACATCCACATATCCACACCACACATCCACACACCCACACATCCACACATCCACACATCCACACATCCACACATCCACGCATCCACACATCCACACACCCACACACCCACACACCCACACACCCACACACCCACACACCCATCAATCAATCAATGGGTGCCGTCTTCTCGAAGAAGGTTGGCTGCAATGGACCTCCATCTCTTCCTGTCATTCGTTCCTCTCACGCATTCCGCATAGCTCATTGCTGTCCACTCAGTGATGTTGTCCATCCATGTTTTTCTCCTTCTCCCTCTTGGTCTTTTCCCTTGGTCACATCCACACACCCACACACCCACATATCCACACATCCACACCTCTTCACCCCCTCACCTCCGCACCTGTTATTGTCATATTATCCTAACACTGAGTCAACCAGTCCTTGCCCTAATCTAATAATGTCGATAGCCTGGCTGGGAAGCGACAAGTATCAATGTTATAAGTCATTTGTTCGACTCGGCTGGGATTTACAGATATTTTACATATCATACTTCAATGAACACACCTAGTGGATGAATATGTGTAGTTATGCGACCTCGGTTGAATTAATTCGTTGGGGTCGTACTTCCTAGCACAATCTGAGGTCATTTAACCTTCTGAATGTCTACATTGAGACATCAACTGAATCAACTAGAAGCAAGAATGTTTGTTGGGGTTTTACGTCCTGACAACATCAAGCATTAAATCAGGATGGGTATCGACTTGTGACAGTAGGCACTCATGGTGACTTTATAGTGTTCACCAACAGGGACCCCAGGCTGATGGCACCATGACCAAATTCTTCACTCAGTCGCATTATCCTGACACTGAGTGTCAGGCTGGGTAGTGCCAAGTATAAATTTGGTGAGTCATTGATTTGACTCGGCTGTGATTCAGACTCCTGCCTTCCACACGGGAAAGCAGCACATTACCTTATTCTGCCACCACGTTCAGTATGGCCAGGACCCAGCGGATAGAATACGACGCGCATATAATACTCCACTTTGAGGGCCATAAGCAGGAGTGAGCAGGTAATACTGTGCCACCGCTCCAATATTACGTGGCTAACGATAAGCCGTCTTAGATGCAGCCTCTGGCAATTAATGGCAAAACAATCGCTCAGAGACAAATCAGAAGCAACTGACAGAGAAATTTACTCTTCTCTATTGTTTGGCGATATCTTGTATTTCTTTTCAACCCGCTAAAACTGGAAGTACTCGGTATTAACTCAATTAACAACTACAGTTAGCTTAATAATATTAGCCACGCAACTGACCGGGAGGCATGATTAAGAGCACTGGCTTCCTGTGCGGAAGGTCCTGCGTTCGATGCCCTGCCGAATCTAAGCGATACTTACCGAATGTATAGTTTTCACCACTTTTCCCGACCAGACGGGACAGCCGAATGAGTTGAGCGTCCGTTTTGTTAGATCGTGGGATGCGAAGCCACGGCTTTGAACTCGAGTCAAACCAATGAGTTAAAAATTGTCACTTGTCACTTCCTAGCCAGGCACTCAGCTTTATTAGGATAGGGCAAAGACTGGTTGACTGAGTGTCAGGATAGTGTGACTGAGTCATGGTGCTGGCGGCATGGTCTCCCTCCCCCTCCCCCATTCCCCCTCCCTACCCCGCTCCCTCCCCCTCGACCTCCCCTCCCCCGCGTTTCGGGCTCCCCGTCTGTGGCGCCCCCTGTCACCCTCCACCTCCACCTCCTCCTCCACCTCCTCCTCCACCTCCACCTCCACCTCCACCTCCACCTCCACCTCCCCCTCCCCCTCCCCATACGTCTCGGGCTCCCCGCCTGTGGCACCTCCTGTCATCCTCCCCCTCCCCCTACATCTCAGGCTTCCCACCTGTGGCACCTCCTGTCATCCTCCCCCTCCCCCTAAGTCTCAGGCTTCCCACCTGTGGCACCTCCTGTCATCCTCCCCCTCCCCCTACATCTCGGGCTCGCCGCCTGTGGCGCCTCCTGTCATCCTCCACCTCCCCCTAAGTCTCAGGCTTCCCGCTTGTGGCACCTCCTGTTATCCTCCCCCTCCCCCTACGTCTCGGGCTCCCCGCCTGTGGCGCCTCCTGTCATCCTCCACCTCCCCCTAAGTCTCAGGCTTCCCACCTGTGGCACCTCCTGTCATCCTCCCCCTCCCCCTACCTCTCGGGCTCCCCGCCTGTGGCATCTCCTGTCATCCTCCCCCTCCCCCTACGTCTCAGGCTTCCCACCTGTGGCACCTCCTGTCATCCTCCCCCTCCCCCTACGTCTCGGGCTCCCCGCTTGTGCCGCCTCCTGTCATCCTCCACCTCCCCCTACATCTCGGGCTCCCCGCCCGTGGCGCCCCCTATACCTTCTACTTTGGAGTCACTTTCTCTCCGACAGCCGACCCGTCCGCACCTCCAACTTGTCAACACACAATTCAATATCCCCAACATTTCCCCCATTCTCAGACCCCACTGCGCTTCCCTCATTTAGTATCAACATCTACACGATGTGTGTAAAGAACTGTCACTTCTTATTCCTGTAAGACCAGTGCTTCGGCAACACTAAATGTCCTGATGAATAAAATACCCCCCCCCCCAAATAATAAAACAACCCTAAATTATAATAACATTTCAATGTCTCAAATATAAGCTCTCTGTTGAGGTATATCTGGAATGAATAATGTTTTTTTGGTATAAATATAGTTTATTCATTGAGTAAAGGCTTGTATCAGCACCGTGGCACTGGGCTTCCAGCCATGTGACATTACAGTTATTTAGAATATATGTATATGTGGTCTAATATTGTATAATATACTGCAAAACCTCCCTAACCGGCCATATCCACAGATTGACCACTCCCCTATATTGATCGCTTTATTTGGGTCCAAACAATGCCATTGTAACCATATTCTAACTCCGTAAGCCATGACCTGGTGTTCTCTGTGGCAGAGTGGTTAGAGTGTCTAAGTCGGACTCCTAATCTGAAGGTCGGTGGTTCAGTTTCCCATGCCCCCAGCTCTGCCAATTTGGATTACCACCACTGTGTATAACTTACAGTGTCATCAAAGGCCGGTTGCTCTCATACCATGTCTATGTGGTGTGGGAGGTTAGAAATCCCTTGGGTCGGTCAAAGTATAGGCTAGGGCTTTCTATCGACAAACTGTCTAATGGTGAAAACAAGTCTATTCAGACTTATCCACGATAGGCAATATAAATCTTAAAGGAAAAAAAAGCTGACCACCTCCCAAAATGGACCATTTAGAGAGGTTTTACGGCATTATGAATGTGCAATGGCAGTGAAAGGTTTGCGAATGTTACCTTTATTCCATGGTTGTGGTATTATTGAGTAGTAAAAACAGATGCACCCCCACCTCGCGTGCTGCCAGTCTTGCTGTTGTCTGTTCAGCCTCTGTATGAAAGGAGCGAGCATTGTGCAGGCGAGTGCCTGTTTCCGGAAGTGGATGAGACCGAGGGTGCACCATGCGCCCCCTGTCGGCTTGAATAAAGGTTAGTTGTGAAGCCAGCGTTCAATAGATGCATGAGGAAACGCGGACATGGTATACTATACACAGTACATGCGTGTCCGGGGCCGTGGCCGAATCGGTAGAGCGCGAACCTGGTCCGCAGGAGATCGGAAGTTCGGTTCCCAGTCGAGTCAAACCAATGACTTATACAATTGATAGACCCCCTCTACTTGACGTTTCCTAGCCAGGCACTCGGCATTAATAGGATATGGCAATGACTGGTTAGCTCAGTGTCAGGATAATGTTACTGAGTGGGATTACCACGCATACACAGCTGCCAACCATTACGATTTCTGCAGAATCATTACGATTTTCTGCCCTTTTTTCTTTTTTGGTCCATTAGTTGTTTAAGCAGGGGAAATTTCAGTCATAGACCACTGGTCTTCCTCATTCCACTGGTGGTCGATAGAAAGCCCAAGCCTACACTTTTACCGACCCAAGGGATTTTTAACCTCCCACACCATATAGACATGGTATGAGAGCAACCGGCCTTTGATGACGCTGTAAGTTATACACAGCGGTGGAAATCCAAATTGGCAGAGCTGGGGGCATGGGGAATCGAACCCCCAACCCTCAGATTAGGAGTCTGACCTAGAAAAAAGTCAGACACTCTAAACACTCCACCACAGAGAACGCCACCCTTCATTACGTAATTACGGTTGTGGCACTGGTGGCCTGGTCTCCCAGTCGGGCAGCACTATAGAGTCGCCATGAGTGCGCGCTGTCACAAGTCGGTACACGTACTGATATGACCTTAGATGTTGCCAGGACGTAATACTCCAACAACCAACCAACCTCACCCAGACATAACCGCACCCTGGCCACCTGTCGGGGTGTGGAAGGCCAGCCTGCTAGGAGTGGGGTGGGAGAGGGTGTGGGGGGGTGCAAGGGCTGGCATCGAGGATGGCAGTCACGTGGTACTTCCCGTGGGGTTAAGTCCTCCAGGAGACAAGGTTCAATAGTTCCCAGACATGCCACCAGGGGATGAACTGCCAACAGGTGGCACTGCATCACTGGGCTCAGTTAAAGCTGCATAGTCCAATAAAACTTAGCATCACATTTTCAAAACGAAAATAATTATCTAGATTTGATCCTACATATCTAACTTAGGTACTGATGTAATTAATTAGGATGTGTTGCCACATATAGGCATACTGAATTAATGTAATAGAATATGTTACTGCTGAAACCTATGGTATCAACATATTGGCATGTTTTTCCTAAATTATTTTGGCATGTTTCCACTTCAAATATCTCCAAGGTTATCAATTTATGTTAAAGGGTGCTTCAAGCTAAAATAAGGTAGATTATGCACAAACCCTTCAACGTTGGCCATACATTATGTATACATTAGGCATACGTCAATGTACATTAGATGTACATTAGACAAATGTTGTTCACTACTTTGACCTACTTGGAAGGCAGTGGAAATGTACAGTCCGAGTACTGACAACGTATGGATAATGTACGTCTAACGTGTGTTTTGTATTTCTCCACCTTGTCTTGATGTATGTAATGTATGAGGCGTAGTTCTGGCGATCGAATAAGGTATATAATGTTCACTGGCATTCTGCTAACATACCGTGAGCATAATTCAAGCATTTTTCGCTGGGAGGCACGTTAGCCATATGTTGGTCATACATTGGCCATATGCTGTGTATACTGTATGTATACGTCCAACTTTGCCCCCAGCGCCGAAAGGTTTGACGCATCTCGACGTCAAAAAGTGATTTTACGCGTTGGTCACGCGCTTGCGACATGTGTTGTAATGTGACAGGGCCATAAGCAACTTGTGAATTCCTGGCTTCCTGTGCGGAAGGTCGTGCGTTCGAACCCCTGCCAAACCAATGACTTACAAAAGTCACACTAATGACTTACAACATTGATGCTTGTTGCTATGGTAGTGAAAGTCGCTTACCATGCAGCATACTCTGTGGAAAAGGTCTACTGGAGTGTTCGCGCCACCAACTCCACATTCTGATGGCAGTGGGAAGAACTAATGGTGTGGGTGAAAGCCGGCTATGCTCTGTGGAAAAGGTCTAATAGAAGATTTCAATAACCAACCCACCCTCTGATGACAGTCGAAGAATAACATTTAAGCTGTTGGTAACTGCTCACTGTGCAACATGATCTGTAGAAAAGGTTTCATAGAGGATTTCCACCACCAAGCTGCCATCTGATGGCAGTGGGAAGAACTAACAGTAGGGATAGCACTTAGCAGGCAACTGTGTAAAATCCTCTGTGGTAAATGTATCGTAGAGGATTTCATCCACCGAATATGGACTTCTGATGACAGTGGCAGAACTACTGTCTTGGGGAGTGGATCAGTTGGCAGTGTGTTCTGTGGAAAAGTTCCTGTAGAGGATTTCCACCACCGGCCCACCTTCTGATGGCAGCAGCAGCACTAATGCTTTGGATGGCAGCTCACTGTGTGTATATATATATATATATATATATATATGTATGCTCCACGGAAAAGGTCTATTGATTGTTTTTACCCCAAATGTCATCTTCAATGTCACAATTTCCAGGATGGCGCCTGGCAGGCGACAGTTGTGCGTGCATGCGCGGTTGCTGTGTAATGCAGGGATGTTGGTAGCATGATCTGCTACCTGTGTCTGTCTGTGCGGTGTGTGCAATCGGTCTCCGCAGTTTAACTACAACATAATCGGAAAAACCAGAACTAGATTTAAAGCGCTAAGACTGCGCATGCCCGGTGTCGCATGTGGGATATCAGGGGTTTGGTTCCCGGTCGAGTTAAACCCATGACATCAAATTTATACTTGTCGCTACCTAGCCTAGTGCTTGGCATTAATAGGATAGGGCAAGCCGTGAGGACCTGTTAGTTCAGTGTCAGGATAATGTGACTGATTGGGATATAGGATCATGTTACTGGCAGCCTGATTTCCCAGTGGGGCAGCACTATTAAGTCACCATGAGTGTGCACTGTCACAAGTCGGTACCCATCCTGATATGACCTAAGATGTGCCAGGACGTAAAACTCCAACAATCAACCCGGCAGCAGAGTTGACGAAATGTACATAGCCCACCCCATGGTGTGTCCCCATAGATACACAGATCACGTGATCAAATGATACTTACTTTGGTTAGTACAGTTAAACCCCGTTATTACGACCATACAATTCCATCCCGAAAACAGCGGGGTCGCCCCAAATCGGGGTTCAATTTACTGAATTATCTTTCAATTAAGGAATTCTGGGTCCAGTGAATTATTCTGTTATATCCGAATTCGCATTCAATCGGGGCGCATTGGTTTCAGTGTGGGTAAGATTGGTTTATCTGTTGAACATTGTCGGGAAATAGTAGGTACACTGATGTGGGGCTACATGATGAGGTCTATTGGTAAACTGTGGGGACCCCTAATAAAATTTATAATAAATGAATGGTGTAGAGACCTGGTGATATTGCTGAAGACTGACGGAGATAGATAGTACAGGTGTGGATTGTTTCAGGTGGGCCCTTACAGCTAGCACACATGTGCTTAAACGACAGTTATGTTTAGGAGAGGTAGAAGAGTTGCTGGTGAAATAAGCCTTAATGGTTGGGAGTAGAGAGGCCAGCTGCAGTTTGGTATCAGGGACGCTGACCAGACTGGGCGGCCAAATGAGTAGAGCGTCCGTCTCCTGTTTTGGGAGATTGGAAGATCCGAACCCATGAGTTTGTGGGATTCTGGTCTAGTCAAACTGATTACTTAAAAATTGATACTTGTTGCTTACTATAGCCTGGCGCGCGGCATTATTAGGATAGGGTAAGGACTGCTTGGCTCAGTGTCAGGATAATGTGACTAAGTGGGATATCAGGTCATGGTGCTGGTGGTCTGGTCTCCCAGTGGGGAAGCACTATAAAGTCGCCATGAGCGCGCACCTTCACAAGTCGGTACCCGTCCTGATATTACCTTAGATGTTGCTAGGATGTAAAACAAAAACAAACAAACAAAACATTGGTAGAAATAAACTGGCGGATGCTGTTGCTGCGATAGACAGTACCACCTAGTGAGCCTATGTTTCATTACTCATCGCTGGTACTATCATCCAATCACAAGCGAGCGAATGTATTAACTGCACATAAATAACGTTAGTCCCCCTGTGATATACCCCCCAACCCCCCAACCCCCACCCACCCACCCCCACACACACAGATCCCCTCCTTCCACCCAGCTTCCTCCTCTCAGCCACTCCCAAACATCCGGTAATACTTTACGCGCATGCGCAGACATGATTTGCATTATAGTTGCGTAGATCAGCACACATCGGATATATTTACCAGCATTGCCATCTCAACCAAAGCGGGCGTGGATAAATATTCTTTTTCCCAATCGAATGCGTGTATTTAGAATATAATTGCTCTGGGCTCTCAGGAAGGACTGAAGCTGTGAGGCAGCGTGCAAGGTCACAGCTACAGCTCAAGCGCGGAAAGTCGGGGTTGACGCCCTTCCTACTCGCATCCATCATGATAGACCCTATACGTTAAACTCACTTTGCGCTGATAACCATGCGCCTCCTCCTGATGACCAAACCGGGTAGGATTCTTGCCATACATTTATTACTATAATGGCCGCATAACTTCCTCCTCACACTGCCACGCGCACACGGAAGAATGCCAAGATTTGATATAAGTACGCTTCAACTTGGTTTATTATTAAACCTCTCTGCTCTCCGCGGCGTCCACAGTCAAGTGACCCACCCTCTAACTCGCCAAGTCCCACGTCGCCTCTATAGGCGGGTGGGGGGGTGAGCTAGCCACACGCAGTAGAGGGTGGCTCCATCGGGAGTTCGCCCGGTGGCTAGCCTGCCGCCACCTAGCGCAGTTCAGTATAACTGCATAGGTGCGCGGTGTAGTCTCCGACCCAACGGCGTAGTAGGGCTCATATATACAGGATACTACACTACTAATGTTGATTGCAGAGTAATTGTCCTAGCAAATATTTTACATTATATAAAATACCCCTTTGTGTACATATGAGTGTGCACAACCTCCCTTGCATGCCGCCATGTAAGCTGAAGCTGCGACCCGGTGTCCTGAGTCGCAGCTTCAGTCCAACTTGGAGGACAAGCGGAACTTGGAATACCCGTATTCGATGCCAGGCGATGCATTCCAAGATGGCGGAGAGGCAGGGAATCCAGTGGCTCAGATGCAGATTATCTCACTTATCTTGGCAGGCTCAGCCCCCGCCCAGCCCTCACCCTGCTAGAGCTGCACTATATCCTCTGCTTAACTAAATTGTGGTCTGCTGCAAAAATAGAAAATGTCGTCTGCTCTTATGGCAACTCAATAAAACACAATCATTCGATGGAAGGAGTTCAGTAAATGCCTCGACTGTGGGTAGCCAGTTGTCTCTTTTTGCAGGGATGGAAGATCTCCGCGATTTCGCGGATTTCCGCGATTTTTTATATTTACCGATTATATATATATATATAAATATATATATATATATTATATATATGTATATGATATGTCAACAATTGATTCATCCAAATTGTGTTTGTGTGACGTTAAATGTTGCCAGAACATCAAACTCAGGCAAGAAAGGGTTAGATACGGGCGATAATATAGTCAGAAGGACAGTTGAAACCTAATTTCCAGCATTTTTCGGCGATTCCTTAACAGTGCCAATCCTATGGGGTGAAATCCGCATTTTCGCGGAAATTCGCCAGTGGCATCAAGGTCTCGGCGTGATTTCCGTTTTTTTTGTCGGAGACCACTTTCAAGTCTGTAATGCTGCAATTGATGTCATAAGGAAGCATGCAATTCAGGTGTAATGGTATCTGTCTTGTGGTGAGTGCAGTGGTGAATGGTTAACGTGTAGAGAATGACTGTCGAAGATAGACGAACAATAGACGATTTCCACCACCAACCTGCCCTCTGGTGACAATGGGAAGAACTAATGTTCGGAGTTTTGATGAAGGCTCTCCTCCCCTCTCCTCCCACTCCCCCATCCCCTCTCCTCCCACTCTCCTCTCCCCCCCCCCTTCCCCTTCCCCTTCGCCTTCACCTCCTTCTCCTTCTCACCTCCCTCTCCCTTCCCCCCTCCCCATCCCCTACCCCAACTCTCCCTCCCCCTTCTCTTCCCCCTCCCCTCTCCTCCCACTCTCCCCTCCCCCGTCCCCTCCCCCTCCCCCTCCCCTCCCCTCTCCCTCCTCTCCCCTCCCCATCCCTCCCCCCTCCCCTCCCCTCTCCCTCCCCTATCGCCCGTCCCCTCCCCTCCCATCCCGTCTCCCTTCCCTCTCCCTCCCTTCCTTCCCCCATCCCCCATCCCCTCCCCCTCCCCATGCCTCTCCCATCCGGCTCCTATTCCCCTCCCCTTCCTCTCCCTTCCCCTTCCCCCTCCCCTCCTTCTCCCTCTCCCGACCCCTCCCCTCCCCCCTACATCCCCTCTCCCCCAGTCCCCTCCCCCTCCCATCCCGTCTCCCTCCCCTCTCCCTCCCCTCCATTCCCCCATCCCCCACCCTTCCACCCACCCCTACTCAACATGATGCAGCTTCCATGTCGCTGCTCTTGCGTCCCATCCACCATCCCCTCAGACACCCCCACACCCTCCATCCACGCCCCATCCAGCGCCCACATCCCACACCCCACACCCCCACACCCCCACATCCCAGATACCCACATCCCACACCTCACACACCCACACCCACACACTACCTCCTAGCTTAGCCTCCGTTCGGCTATATGTAGGGGTGGTGTTCACATGGAACCTGCCTAACGCGTACACCGCCCACTGAATGTGTCGTCTGCTTTACCTGCAAGTCGTCTACTCCGAGTAACTGTCGTCTGCTCTGACTTCGTGTTCTGCATAAATGACACAAATGGCCTTCTGTTTGGGCTGCAAGTCGGCTCTCTTATGGGTGCCTTGAAAACTGGTGTGTATAACTGTCATCTGTTTTGAGTAAGATGTGTTTGTTTTGACTAATTGTCGTCTGTGCTGCCTTATGTCATCTGTTCTGAATCAATATTTGTTTTAACAAATGTTGTCTGCTCTGCCTTATGTCATCTGTTCTGAATCAATATCTGTTTTAACAAACCTTGTCTGCTCTGCCTTATGTCATCTGTTCTGAATCAATATTTGTTTGAACAAATATTGTCTGCTCTGCCTCATGTTGCCTGTTCTGAATCAATATTTGTTTGAACAATTGTTGTCTGCTCTGGCGAATCCTGCATAGTCTGAGTGCATAATATTTGTTTTGTCTAAATGTCCTCTGTTCTGCCCACATGTCGTCTATTCTGTGAAACTGGGGTTTGATTTGACTAAATATCGTCTGATGTGATAAATGATCCCATTTCTGAGGGAATACCTCCCTCTCGGATCTATTTCGTTTAGTCAAACCCAATATACAGGGATGAAAGATCTCCACAGTTAGGCAGATTTCCTGGATTTCTTATATTCACCGATTAACGTTAACATTTAAAAAAATTAGATGTATATGACAACAGTTGGATGACAACAGATGTATATGACAACAGTTAGATGTATATGACAACAGTTGGATGTTGAATCCCATTCTTATATGACCTTAGATGTAGCTAGAAGATCAAACCTAAGCAAGAAAGTGTTAGATATGGGCGATGATGCAATCACAACAAGGCTAGTTGAAACCTGACTTCCAGTATTTTTCCGCGATTCCCTGACAATGCTAAGTCTATGGAGAAGATCTGCATTATCGTGGAAATTTGCCTTCGGTGTAATAATTTCGGTTTGTTTTCCGCGTTTTTTCCTGGAAACCACTTTCATCCCTGAATATATAATCCCATGTATAAGGTTCTTTAGCTCAGCTCAAAGACGACATTAATTTGTTTGTTTCCTGACTATATAACAAATATAGTTATTTTGTCATATAGAATAAAGGCATAATGGATTAAATACCTCTAAATATTCAGACCTTGTAGAATATGATATGAGGCTATAGTCGATATATGTTGCTTTGGCCATGTGTATATTTCCTATAATTTTTCAATAAACATAATCGACAAATGAGTTGAACACCCGTGTCCCGTGTAGGAGGTCATGAGATTCAAATACATTGGATTCAAATTACGCTGAATCAAGCCAGTGACTTAAAAATGTATACTTACCGCTACCTAGTCTGGCGCTTGGCATTACTAGGGTAAGAGAACAGCACAATGAGGAAGACCGATTGATGGTGATTGAAGTTTCCTCGGCTTAATTAATGAATGTCATAAAGACTTCTTTATTTCTAATGAATATCAACAAATGGTGGTGTGTTCAACATTTGTTATTAATGAATGTGGATTAATGAGTCTGAATGTGGTGCTGATGTCTGCGTGTAGACAAGATGGCGGCTTCTGAAGACACTTCAATGTGGAAACTTACGGGGCATGACAGATAGTTCTGGGTAGCATCCTAAGTGGCATCATGGTGGCTGCGTTCTTATGATGGGATGAGGCGTAAGTTTCTTGGGATGTGGCTGCTTTTTTCTTTTGTTCTTCAGTTACGTTCTTTGATTACACAACATGAATTTCAATCCTAGGCGTTTGGTCTTCCTTATTCTACTGAGCACTGTTTGCACCATCTTACTAAAAATAAAGTTTGTTTTATTTAATGACGCCTCTAGAGCACATTGATTTTCATCATCAGCTATTGGGTGTCAAGCATTTGATCATTCTGACAGATTTCTTTAGAGGAAACCTGCTGCCGCCACATAGGCTATTCTTTCTGATAATCAGCAAGGGGTCTTTTATATGCACTTTCCTACAAACAGGACAGCACAAACCACAGCCTTTGATGAACCAGTTGTGGACCACTGGTTGGAACTGAAAATAGCCCCAACTGCAAATGTGTCCCCATACCAGGATCGATCGGATGACCCACACCTACACAGCTGGACACTCTACCACCTGAGCTACATCCTGCTCCCACACCATCTTACTAATGCAGAGTGTCTGGCTAGTTAATGGCAAGTATCAATATTTAAGTCATTGATTTCATTCAGTTGGACACTGGACATGGTGGCCGAATCGGTACAGCGACCAATGACTTATAAAATGTATACTTGTCACTACCTAGCCTGGTGCTTGGCATTGATAGGACAAGGACTGGTTAAGACAGGATCAGCATAATGGGACTGCATGAGATATCGGGTCATGGTGCTTGGTCTCCCAGTGGGGTGGCACTATAAAGTTACCATGCATGTATACTGCCACAAATCGGTACCCGTCCTGATATGACCTTAGATGATGCTAGGATGTAAAACAACAACAAACAAACAATCATTCAGCTGCATTTCGAATCTTTGACCTCCCACATGAGAACTGGGTGCTCAACGCAATTGTGACCAGATGGGATGGCCGAATGAGTTGAGCGTCCGTCACCTGTTTTGGGAGATCAGGGGATCCGAACCCCAAATTGATACTTTTCGCTTCCTAGCCATGTGCTCAGCATTATTAGGATAGGGCAAGGACTGGTTGGCTCAATGTCAGGATAATGTGACTGAGTCGGATATCAGGTCATGGTGCTCAGGGCCTGGTCTCCCAGTGGGGCAGCACTATAGAGTCGTCATGTGCGTGCACTGTCACAAGTCAGTACCCATCCTGATATGACCTCCGATGTTGCTAGGACGTAAAACAACAAATACACAAAACAACTCAATTGGCTATACTGTCTACGTTTGGAGCCTTTCAACACTATCACACGTGTATAAAGATTGTGTTGGGGGACGATCACTCTGTTTTTCGAAATGCAAATAAATGATGATAAGCATTTTAGTTTGTACACTATTAGGGGCATTGTGGGCTTATGGAAGTTGTGCTATTTGTGGACTTGTGATAAAGTTGCTAATTGTGAACGGCAACTTGGTTGGTTATATGGATTATTTATCCTGCTTCTGTTTAACCGACCAGACGGGATGGGTTAGAGCGTCCGTCTCCCGTGCTGGTAGATCGTGGGGTCGTGGGTTCGAGTCCCGGTCGAGTCAAACCAATGACTTTAAAATTGCTACTTGTCGCTTCCTAGCCAGGTGCTCGGCATTATTAGGATAGGCCAAGGACTGGTGTGCTCAGTGTCAGGATAATGTGACTGAGTGGGATACCAGGTCATGATGCCGGTGGCCTGGTTTCCCAGTGGGACAGCACTATAAAGTCGCCATGAGTGCGCACTGTCACAAGTCGGTACCTGTCCTGATATGACCTTAGATGTTGCTAGGACGTAAAACAACAACAAACAAACAAGCTTCTGTTTATATTGGCGAAATGGGCAGTTAGTAGGTGGGTGAGGCGCCACCTGGAGGAAAGGAGGGGAATTAGGAAGCTGCTTGGAAGCAGGCCTCCCGGTCTCCAGGCCGCACCCCAGCCTCCAGTAACCCATAGTAGAAAGGAGCATATCAAAAGGAAAGGTTACAGGAGCAGTCGTAATAATAACAATAGAAGACAGGAGAATTACATACATAATAATATTTGCATAAGTACTTTATACCTCACGTAATCCAAGGTCCATTATAAACAATCGTCCACTGACACTCAAATACACTTCTATTATTTATCTTCCTGTTGTGACCTTGGGCCAGTATAACTACAATATAAACAGGATGCTTGATTATTGTATCCATGTAAAACAAGAATTGTTAGCCTCCTTGAGGACAGAAGGACTAGAACAAGTCACATAACTTAGAATCTGTTGTTATTATAATGACACCTTTGAATTTCACCTGGGATTTTAATTCCATTTGCGACAGTTTGTGCAATTGTGACCTTTGAAACTTTGTATATGTATCATTTGACACATATTTTATAATTGATTGTAAGCTTTTGCATTTTCTGTAAACAAATATAACAACAAGATGATGGTTGATTAATGATATGGCAGAATGATATGACATCTCACCATGAATATGGCCTGTAATGCCAATGTGGTGTAAAACCACCGACAGAAGATCAATCAAATCAATAATGTTTGTTGTTGTTGGTACATTTTTTGTTTAAGCAGGGGAAATTTCAGTCGCAGACGACTGGTCTCCCTCATTCCACTGCTCCTTGCCCTATCCTAGTAATGCCGAGCATCTGGCTAGGAAGCGACAAGTATCAATTTTTAAGTCATTGGTTTGATTCGACCAGGATTCGAACTCACGACCCCACGATCTACCAGCACGGGAGATGGAAGCTCTAACTTATTCGGCTAGTAACTTTGTTATCAATTACATTTATTTTACTATCGGTTCATTTAGTAGTAGTTTCACACTGGTCCATTATATTAGATCTATTTTGGAGTGCTGGCTTGTACCCTGTTGGTTAACCAGCGAAGGAAATGACAGAATGGCTACACCCCCACATACCCCAACAAGCCAGCACACGCCCCACACGCCCCCACACGCCCCCACACGCCCCCACACGCCCCCACCCCCCCACACGCCCCCACACGCCCCCACACGCCCCCACACGCCCCCACACGCCCCCACACGCCCCCACACGCCCCCACACGCCCCCACACGCCCCCACACGCCCCCACCCTTTGTATCCCCATACCCCCCAAAACAACATTCCAACCCCACTCTCCCCTCCCATCTCCTTCTCCAAAGGCAATCTACTTCAAAGTCAGGCCCCATGAACCTATTCAGATTCAGGCCAAAGTGTTGCTTCACCAACAAATCACCACTAATATTCAACGAACAGTAAAACATGTCTTTCATCTGTACGACTTTTAATTATAGCCTCCCTAATTGCCTGCGAGGCAATTTGGTGCTTAATAGTACCGTCTTCATGTTTGAACACTGGGCGCTTTTGAATCAGATTTGTCTTTCATTGTTGTTTTAAGGTTTGTTTTTGGGGAGTTTTCAGTTGCATTGGTGGGCTGAAGTGCAGCACTTTATTGGCACTGCTGCTGAAAACAGTCCCATGTGGTCGGGAGTTGGCTTCCGATGGGTAGTGGTCAGAGAAATTGGGGGTGTGGGGCTGGGGAGGAAGGAAAAAGGCAGCCTAAGAGCCCAACCGCAGTCCTCTGAGAGGGCCGGGGAGGCTGGGTGGTTGGTGTAGTTTTACCTCCCAGTAAGACCCTAGGCCACACCAGGATGTGCACTGACTTGTGACAGCATGCACTCTTGTGACTTTATAGTGCTGCCCCACTGGGAAATCAGACCGCCAGCACCATGACCTGATGTCCCACACAGTCACATTATCCTGACACTGTGTGCCCAGTCCCTGTCCTGACCTCATAATGCCAGGCGCGGAGCAGCAACAGGTACCTAGAGAGTTGGTAATGATGATGGCTATCAGGTTAAGGTCTCATTCCAGACAGGTACCTAGGTAGTCGAAGGCGGAGACCCATTCGATAGGGGATCCATCTAGGTAGAGGGGGTGAAGTGGTTGACCTCTGAACATGTGCATGATCTTGGTCTTGGTGGCGGAGATTTTTAGTCCATGGTCCCGGCAGGCATTTCCTACCAGGTGGAGCACCTGCTCAGCCAGATCCTGTGTGTTGATCGCATGGGAGCAGGTGATGGCGATGTCATTGTTGTGTCTGTGATCTCTTGGGTGGCTAGGTCTTGTTTAAGCCTTCTCATGAGAGATGCCATCACTGCATTGAAGAGGAGGGGCTGAGCACTGCACCCTGGGATCGTCATTTTTTAGTTGGAGGTATGGAGAAGAAGTGCCTTGGACACATACCCTGGCTGGCCTGTTCTGGAGGTAATTTCAGATGTAGGCAAGAGGCCAGCCGGCGATGCCAAGATCAGCCATGGATGTCAGTACCACATTGTGGTTGATAAGTTCAAAGGCTTTTTTGAGGTCAGGAAAGATCGTTACTGTCTCATGTCCATTATCTAGGCCATAGGAAATGCTCTCGATGATTTAAGGTGTGTAAATTGTTGGTACACAGTGGCCCAGTGTGTCCATACAGATATTATTGTCTGGACAGTGGCCCTAGTTGATTATATCTGAAGAAAAGGCTGTGGCCCTTAATGCCCTGACTTCGCCCTGACGCCGAATGAACTCAGCCACCATTCAAGAAATATAATGTACTTCTTATTCTGAGTAAATGGGTTCTTTCATATCTTTGCCGGCTCCCAAATAAATACCAGTGTCGTCAATGGAAAAGTTGTCATATTCTCTGATGGAGGAATATATAATATAATACGATTAATATATATAAAATAAGATAAATATATAATAGATATAATATATATTATATGTATTATACATAATATATGTAATATATACTATATATGGCATGTACTATATAATATATGTATAGTATATGTATTATATATAATATATAATATATATAATATATATAATATATATAATTTATATAATGTATATACTATATCTAATATATATAATGTATATAATATATATAATATATATATAATATATATAATATATATAATATATATAATATATATAATATATATAATATATATAATATATATAATATATATAATATATATAATATATATATAATATATATAATATATATATAATATATATAATATATATAATATATATAGTATGTAATATATGTAATATATTTAATATGTATACTATGTATAATATATATAATATATATAATATATATACTATATATAATATATATAATATGTATAATATTCACACTCACACACACCTACATTCACACCCATACACACACACGCACAAGCACGCGCCCCCACTGCTAGAACCATACTCCTACACCCACACTCACACTCACACACACACTCATACACCCACACACACAGCCTTGTTCTGGCTGATATGACCCAACGTCAGGCAGGATGACACAAATCCGATTTGCGCTGAGTCCTGCGGCCAATTTGTTGAGGAGTATGTATGTGGCCCCTGCGCTTCGATATAACCTAGATCTAGGGTGATCGCTCCTAGGGGTAGCTGGGGCTGTCATAATTGTGTTTGGTCATCCACCATCCATTTCCCGCCCCCTCCAGGGGGTGCCATTGAGACCAGTCTGAAGAGCAGCTGTGGCTGTGTGCGTCACCTGGTGGTCCGGTCAGGGCAACTCCAGTCTTTCCTTTGTCATGGACAGGACAGAATCAGAAGATTGCGAGTTTGAGTCTCGTTGTGGTCGCCATTTTGTAAAGTTGACAGCTGGTGGTGTGAGCGGTGTGGACAGGCTAATGAGAAATCAATACAGGTAATGAAGGAAAGTAGATAAAGAGTGAAAGGTAGGAGAGTGAGACTCTCTCATTTATTACTTTTATAGGTTCCAGAACAAGATGGTGGTGATCACATGATCCAATCTTCCAATCCCTAACAAGCATTCCTCTAACCACCAATAAGGGTTCAATATCCCTGGTGCCAAGGCATGGTTTGGTCTGTCTCTGGGGCAGAGATCCATAAATAACTCTAGAGGGGAGGGGGTATGTGAGGCAACTTCTCAAAGACTGTCCCCCTAAGAAGTGACACTCTTCCTCGATACTATTTTACTATACAATTTCTATACTTTATGATTAATAAATAGTATACCAATTCCACATATCCCTCATATGCCTTTGGTTTGATATATTACCATTTACCATTTTATAGACAAGTTGCAATTTATTATAGTAGAGTTCATATATCTCTCATATGTCATAATATCGGGAAATTTTACATGCAGGTAGGGGGCAGGATGGCCGAACCAGTTAAGACGCCATATACACAGAAGGGGTATTAGTAGGATTGTTAAAGACTAAGCAAAGGATGAACACTGCATTTCATAGTACAAACGTCCCACTTGGCATAAGTGTTTGTTTGGACCGAAGGAAGATATTTATCCAAAGAGACAATTTGTCTCTATACATAGAACCTGGTAATTTGCATAAATTATGCAAATTACCCCCAACAATATGCTAATTCTAACTTCTAAACCATTTGACCTAGAAACATGTTTGATTAGTTGAAATTGGGTGATTTTGGGGTCAAGAATCCATGTTTTACATTATTTTGACAATTGGTGGCAAATTTGACTCAAATCGAAGATGGCCGATGAGCACCATCTTGATTGGCCATATACAATGTTTGCACTGTTTGAGCTACAAACTTGTGTAGCATATCAATTTCTACTGATTTGGGGTTGAAAAACTCATTTCTGATATTACTTTTTGCAATAGGATATCATTTCAAGGTGAATTCCAAGATAGTTGCAGTTAGCCATACCATAGAACATAGTTATACATTCAATAAGTGAGGCAGTTGCACTACGGAATGCACTGATAACTTTGTTGGGGCCCTTAGCAAGTCTACGATATACAAAAACACCACATATAATTATTGGTATTTATTATGTCATTGTTCATACAATACAAGTTTCAAAATCGCTCATAAGAAATCACGGTTCTTGCTGTTCATTGCTCAGAAGTTCACTGTATGTGAACATCCACCCTTACATCCGCAGAGAGTTGTGCATGGCTGCTCATTGATGCAGCATTTACACATGGGTTTACATTCACAGGAGCAACCACATATTGCAAGCGGCGGTAACTTCCTTGAAATGGTAGGAATTGTGATATAAACTGGTACTGGGGCAGTGTTCAAATTTTTCTGTTTCCATCCCAATGCAGTGGGAGATACTGGCGGAGGATCTTTCAGTAGGGAATTTCCCCACACATGTCCACTCTGAAACAGAAAACAAGTTTTATCATATGATCTGTATAGTAGCTGTGGGTACAGATTGTTTACATCTAGTAACATAAATAAACAAATGAAGGGCTCTAAAGATTGTCATCATTGAGAACCTGTACCGGATATGTTGGTTTGTTCAATATCAGAATAATGCGACTGAGTAGTATTATTATTTGTATTCATTGATTAAATAGGAAGAATTCCAATCACCGACAATTTGTCTTCCTCATTGCGCTGCTCCTTCTCATGTTCTAGTAATGCAGAACGCCAGCTTAAGTAGTGACAAACTTACCGTTTTAAATCATAGCTTTAAAATCCACAATTCAAACCTGCAACCTGCCACATCGGAAGCAGCCACTCAACCCATTCGCTCATCCCGTCTGATTTTCGTACATATTTTCAAAACATATTCATAAACTAGACGGGATGGCCAAATGAGTTACAGTGTCTGTCTCCCATGTTGGTAGATCGTGGGAATGCGCTTCCAAACACTGGACGAGTCAAACCAATGACTTACAAATTTATACTTGTCGTTTCCAAGCCAGGCACTCGGCATTATTAGGATAGGGCAAGGAGCGGTGGAATGGGGAAGACCATGATGGAAATTTCCCACGATGGAAATTTCCCCTGCTTAAACAACTAATGTACAAAAAATACACCAAAACAAAACAACAACTGAAACTTAACCGCATCTCAGTACTCCAGTTTGAAATGGTGATGAACACAATCATTTTTTATATTTTCTTTTATTGAGGCTGTATTTATACTGTCCATAGCATATAAGCCCGGGTACCCAGGTTTGTTTTCAATTATTATTATCAATAATTAATAAACAAACCACAGCAATATAGACAAGCAATGTACAAACACCAGCTTTAAATTGAATGGGGTCCTCATTGTCATTCCATTATCCGTGCCCATGTCATTCGATTGCCCTTATCTGCGACCAGAAGGGTAATAAAAGGGTCACGTGATCTATGACCTGGGAGGGAACCCTTGATAAGGCTACTCCCTCGTGGTAGAGATCCTGATAACAAGTTCTATGGCTTATGAACATTTCACCGAATAATATTTGAGTTACTGGAGACCATACTTCCTCAGGAACTGAAGCGACATATTGTGATTTGGGACGAGTTTATATTGGGTTGGCTTTCTTTTAAAAAATAATTAATTTTTCTATCTGAAGTTATTCTCTCAAAATTAGTTTTAATAGTGCAACATTAATGTCACGATCATTCTAGATCTCTTATCAAAACTTATCTGAATGTCTTACTTTAAGTAATAAAGATTGCCCCAGGGCACATAGCGCCCCTGAGTTTATCTAAGATTGGCAGTGTGGATGATAACAATTCAGCATAGCTTAGGTGAACACTAAATCTTACTGAGCCAACTGTTAATAGTGTAGTGCCGTGGTGGGAGTGGTACACATTGGAAATGAAATATTGCGCCTAGATCAGGAATCGAACCTACATCTCTTGCATTCCGGGATAGTGTGTTAACCATTACACCACTTAGGCTCCCTGATGTCATCAGCCTTTCCACGCCCACTATCTATGCGGCTCCATCCATGAGAGGTCAGTAACAATGGCAGCTATTAAAGTTGCATAGTCCGATGGTTTTGAATTTCTCTCTTTTTCTGAGATAAACATATTAGGTTGATCATTTTAATCTACCTTAGTTTAGTTTGAAGTAACTTTTATTTTAAATCGCTAACCTTTGAGATATTTGAAATGGAAACATGCTAAATTAATGTTGGCAAGCTTGCCTGAACTCTACCACCATAGGCTTCTGCAGTAACAGGTTCTATTAATTGACTCAGTATCCCCTTATATGTGATGACAAATGTTTAATAAGTGCACCAGCATCTAAGTTAGATATGTAGAGTCAAATCTAGATAATTGGTTTGGTTTAGAAAATGTTATGTTTTCATCAGACTATGCAGCTTTAAGCAGGGGAAATTTCAATCGTAGACAATACGTCTCCCTTATTCCACTGCTCCTTGCCCTATCCTAATAATGTCCACAACCTGTCACAATTAACGCAACCACATATACTTAAGCAGACACTGCCACTAATTGACCACAATAGCACACAAATTAACACAGTCACCTATACTGAAGAAGAATCTGCTACTAATTGACCACTATGGCACTCAACTTAATGCAGCCACCTATACTGAACAAGATGCTGCCCTTAAATGACCGCTATGGCACTCAACTTAACGCAGCCACCTATACTGAATCAGATGCTGTCCTTAAATGACCGCTATGGCACTTAACTTAACGCAGCGACCTATACTGAATCAGATGCTGCCCTTAAATGACCACTATGGCACTCAACTTAACACAGCCGCCTATAGTGAATCAGATGCTGCCACTAAATGACCGCTATGGCATTCAACTTAACGCAGCCACCTATACTGAATCAGATGCTGTCCTTAATTGACCGCTATAGCACTCAACTTAATGCAGCCACCTATACTGAATCAGATGCTGCCCTTAAATGACTGCTATGGCACTCAACTTAACGCAGCCCCCTATACTGAACCAGACGCTGCCACTAAATGACCGCTATGGCACTCAACTTAACGCAGCCTCCTATACTGAACCAGACGCTGCCACTAAATGACCGCTATGGCACTCAACTTAACGCAGCCTCCTATACTGAACCAGACGCTGCCACTAAATGACCGCTATGGCACTCAACTTAACGCAGCCCCCTATACTGAACCAGACGCTGCCACTAAATGACCGCTATGGCACTCAACTTAACGCAGCCTCCTATACTGAACCAGAAGCTGCCACTAAATGACCATGGCGGCATAGCACACAGCAATGTGTGGGGTTCATCACGACACAACTAGGACAGTGTGCACGGCCAGACGGACACTTCCGGTGTTCTGAATTACCGAGAAGCCCTCTGGGTAAAGCACACGTACATTACTCGACAAATTGGTTTCAGGCAGCGTTGATTTGTGACTGAGATTCCTCTTTACAAATCGATCACAGCTGTTCTATGCAGCTACATGCTGCTGTGTACAGGTGTGTGCTGCTCGTGCTGATTTGTACAGGTGTGTGCTGCTCGTGCTAATCTGTACAGGTGTGTGCTGCTCATGCTAATCTGTACAGGTGTGTGCTGCTCGTGCTGATCTGTACAGGGTTGTGCTGCTCGTGCTAATCTGTACAGGTGTTTGTAGCTCGTGATAATATGTACAGGTGTGTGCTGCTCGTACTGATTTGTACAGGGTTGTGCTGCTCGTGCTGATCTGTACAGGTGTGTGCTGCTCGTGACAATCTGTACAGGTGTGTGCTGCTCGTGCTGATCTGCACAGGTGTGTGCTGCTCGTGCTAAGCTGTACATGGGTGTGCTGCTCGTGCTGATCTGTACAGGTTTGTGCTGCTCGTGCTAATCTGTACATGTTTGTGCTGCTCGTGCTGATCTGTACAGGTTTGTGCTGCTCGTGCTAATCTGTACAGATGTGTGCTGCTTGTGCTGATCTGTACAGGTGTGTGCTGCTCGTGCTGACCTGTACAGGTTTGTGCTGCTCGTGCTAATCTGTACAGGCTTGTGCTACTCGTGCTAATCTGTACATGGTTGTGCTGCTCGTGCTGATCTGTACAGGTGTGTGCTGCTCGTGGTAATCTGTACAGGGTTGTGCTGCTCGTGGTAATATGTACAGGTGTGTGCTGCTCGTGCTAATATGTACAGGTTTGTGCTGCTCATTCTAATCTGTACAGGTTTGGCTGCTCGTGCTGATCTGTACAGGGATGTGCTGCTCATGCTAATCTGTACAGGTGTGTGCTGCTCGTGCTAATCTGTACAGGTGTGTGCTGCTCGTGCTAATCTGTACATGCAAGGCTGATCGTGCTGATCTGTACAGGTATGTGCAAGTCTGTACTGCTCTGTACAGATTTGTGTTGCTCAGTATTGCTCTGTGCTGCTATGTACAGGTATGATCTGCTCTGTATTGCTCTGTGCTGATATGTTCAAGTTTGTTCTGCTGTGTATTGTTCTGTGCTGCTATGTTCAAGTTTGTGCTGCTCTGTATTGCTTTATGCTACTATGCCCAGGTCTCTCCTGCTCTGTATTGTTCTGTGCTGATATGTTCAAGTTTTTGCTGCTCTGTAGTGTTCTGTGCTGCTATCTCCCAGTTTGTGCTGCTCTCTATTGCTCTGTATTGCTATGTACATGTTTGTGCTGCTCTGTACAGTCTGTGCTGCTATCTCCAATATTGTGCTGCTCTGTATTGCTCTGTATTGCTATGTACATGTCTGTGCTGCTCTTTATTGCCCTGTGCTGCTATGTGCAGGTTTGTGCTGCTATGTGCAGTTCTGTGCTGCTCGTTGTAGCCACGTGCTGCTATGTACAGGCCTGAGCTGTTGTGTACAGGTGTGCTGCCGAGTACAGGTCAGTGGTGTCATGTACAGCTGTGTGCTGCTAAGTACGGCTTTGTGCTTGGTGCATCACCTGTTTGTAAATAACATCCACCATTTTGAAGAACTATTCACATTATCTGTAGTTTATCCCGCAAGAACTAAATACAGCCAACTCGCCTACATAAGGTGGTATAGGGTACATGCTCAACCAGGAAGCCCCCCCAAACCCCCCTCCCCCACGCACACACATACTTAGCCAACATTTTTGTTGGGGTCCATTAGTTGTTTAAGCAGGGGACATTTCAGTCATAGACAACTGGTCTTCCTCATTCCACTGCTGGTCGATAGAAAGCCCGAGCCCACACTTTTACCGACCCAAGGGATTTTTAACCTCCCACACCACATAGACATGGTATGAGAGCAACCGGCCTTTGATGACGCTGTAAGTTATACACAGCGGTGGAAATCCAAATTGGCAGAGCTAGGGGCACGGGGAATCGAACCGCCGACCCTCAGATTAGGAGTCTGAGCTAGAAAAAAGTCAGACACTCTAACCACTCCGCCACAGAGAACGCCACAATCACTTACCAAGCCTCACATGACCCACCCTCAACCACGTGACCCAGCCCGGCCAGGAAACTCATGACATCGCCACTCTACCACCTGCTTTCCTTCTCACATCTCACATTCACTCTCAAAGCGGCCATTGCTCTTTTCAGTAAGGATTCCATACGCTGGGTTTTGTTGAGATTAACTGTGAAGATATGCCCAGTGGTCGCCTCATGTTGTCTGATTTATTGCTCCTTCCGCAATAAACCCCTCACGTGACATAAAACCCCATTTTCATGTTGCCTTAATATGCGGCCTATTTGACGCCGATTCCCCGAAAGGCGCATAGTATGAGGTGGCCATTAGTCAGGCATGCCGCCGCCTAACTCGGGGGTTGGGTGGCGCCTGGAGGAGCCCGCCCCCGGAGAACCTCCAGTGTGCCGCTGCGTCTCTATTTTTATCGCAGATTTGTCTCAGTCTGACAGAATATGATTGTGTCTCCCTTGTCGGTCCATCTTGGCAAACCCCAGCATCTAACCACCCACTCAAACCCAGGCACTGCCTCCACCCCTCCACCCCTCCACGATTCCAACCATCCACCCCTCCACCCCTCAACCCCTTCACCCCACCACCCCACCACCCCTCCAAACCCCGCCCCTCCACCCCTTCACCCCTTCACCCCTCCACCCCTCCAAACCCCACCCCTCAACCCCTCCACCCCTCAACCTTCCACCCTCCACACCCCGTCCACCCCTCCACCCCTCCCACCCCTCCACCCCCCCCACCCCTCCACCCCCTCCACCCATCCACCCCTCCACCCGATCCACCCCTCCACCCCTCCACCCCTCCCACCCCCTCCACCCCTCCACCCCATCAACCCCTCCACCCCTCCACCCCTCCACCCCCTCCAACCCTCCACCCCTCCACCCTCAACCCCTCAACCCCCTCAACCCCTCAACCCCTCCACTCCCCGACCCCACCCTACCCCCTTTCTGCCTATCCCGGTCCTCCCGCCCCCAGCGTTCCCATCCATCCAGCAAACTTGGACATTCTACAGCATCTCTATTCACCCCCCCCCCCCCCCACCATCCCACCAACCCCTCGTCTCACCTCCCCACACAGACTTCCCCACCCTCACCGTGTTTCCTTCTACCTCCCCCATCCTCCTTTCCCCACCACACTCACACACATACATATATATCGCTGTATAGTGAACGGCTCCTCATAACGCACACAGCACTGACAGCTCTTTCCACCCACCCTGTCATGTGTCTCACTCACACGGACAGTAAGCATAGCAACACAACAGCCTCTCATTGAAAGACATGTGTATATCAATATATATATATATAAACATATATATATATAGTTTGTTCCCAAAGGAGAAGGAAAGGACTGAGCAGAGTGACAGTTGGCTCACGGCATATAGGAGGTGGGGGAGGAGAGAATGCCCGCTCCGCAGTGAATAACAAGGAAATTTAGGTGGTTAGAGAGAAACATTAAGGGGCAGCCGTTATTTATATCCATATAATAAATTATATAGACCGGATGTATATATGTATATATACATACATATATATATACATACATATATATATATATCGCAGCATGTCTGTCATATATAGACGGAAACAAAAACAAATATTAAAAAAGTGATAACTCACCGATTTTACACCACAAACAAGCTTACCGAAATTATTTATAACGGAAATCCGTCCATATGGATTATGGCCACTACTGCACAGCGGCGAAAACAAGAGCATGCACTTAACCGTTATGAGCAGAATAAACAAACGATCACTAAAAAAATGATGAAATCTAGAATCATGTATGATATTTAATATCATTTATTTCATGTATGGCATTCCCATCTGTCCATCACCTCAGATGATACGAGGGCCTCAAAGCCCAACAAACAATCACCGGCTATTGATGCCATTCAATGGAAGACTGAGACTCATTTGAAGTCACTCGACACACTTAACACAATTATCCATTTTGGGCAGGGTAAATAAATTGATCATTAAAAAATATATATTAGAGAAAGTGGCTAACACCGCACACCCATAATAGTCCACAACTACAAGCCGCCAACTTGCAAATTGAACACGGCTGCTCTCCTCCCATTGGTCAGATAATGAATGAACCAAAGACTATATCATCCTTCGCTTCCCAGAATCCCATTCTGCCCCAACACCAACACACCCACCCGAAGGACATGTATTGTGGCCAATCTTAGTGCAGTGTTGATGATGTATGGAGTGGGTGCAGTGGGTGATGGCATACTGCCCGGGGTATGTGTATATATACAGTGGAACAAGTGGAGCCCAGTCCACACAATTTAAGGCCAGGTCACATACACGTCAGTGGACGTAGTTGAACGGAGTGGAGGCTAATGTCGTTGAACGTCGTTGAACGTTGTTGAACATCATCGAATGTCGTTGAAAGTAGTTGAACGTCGTTGAACGTAGTTGAACGTCGTTGAACGTCGTTGAACGTCATTGAACGTCGGTGAACGTCATTGAATGCCATTGAAAGTAGTTGAACGTTGTTGAACGTAGTTGAACGTTGTTTAACATCATTGAACGTCGTTGAACGTCGTTGAACATAGTTGAACATAGTTGAACATGGTTGAACATAGTTGAACATAATTGGACATACTTGAACATAGTTGAATGTAGTTGAATGTAGTTGAATGTAGTTGAACATAGTTGAACATGCCAGAGAAGTATGGATACCAGTACCCTCAACTACGTTCAACTACGTTCAACTAGGTTAGCCTCCACTACTTTCAACTACGTCCACTAACGTGTATGTGACCGGGCCTTTAGTCTCAAACAGCCGCAGGGATTCCTCGACCCCGAAGTCCTGCCCCCGTGATTGATGGACAGTAACTGACAGGGTGACTGAATGAGTTGAGTGCCCGCTTCCCACACGGCAGGTCGTGGAGGTTGAACCATGGCGAGGTCAAAGGACTGACTTAAAAAAATGTATACTTGTCACTAGACTTGCCTGATACTTGCTGCTCAAGAATCCCATTTCTCAGCGAAATCACTGATTTCAAGGAAAACTGAGTTTCCGAAAGAGGTGGGGGGGAAATCATATCAGCGAAAAAGAAAAAACAATTTTAATTGTTTGTTAGTCTTGAATTTTTAAAACGTTGCCTCAACTTGCATGAACTCTGTGGCGGTCCAGTAAGAGGGGAAGGGTTAAAGGCCCGATCACATACTTCGGTGAACGTAGTGGAGGCTCACATACCACTCCCACATTCCTCCCACTCCCACATAGCACCCATCTATTCCACCCACCCCCATGTATGTCCCCACATTCCTATCACCCCACATGCCACTCCCACATTCCTCCCACCCCCACATAGCACCCCACCCCCACATAGCACCCATATATTCCACCCACCCCTATGTATCCCCCCACATTCCTATCACCCCACATATCACTCCCACATTCCTCCCACCCCCATATACCATCCATATATTCCACCCACCCCCATGTAACCCCCACATTCCTATCAACCCCACATACCACTCCCACATTCCTCCCACCCCCACATACCACCCATATATTCCTCCCACCCCATGTATCCCCCACATTCTTATCACCCCCACATACCACTCCCACATTCCTCCCACCCCCCCCACATACTAACCATATATTCCACACCCCCCCATGTATCCCCCACATTCTTATCACCCCCACATACCACTCCCACATTCCTCCCACCCGCACATACCACCCATATATTCCTCCCACTCCCATATATCCCCCACATTCCTATCACCCCCACATACCATTCCCACATTCCTCCCACCCCCCCACATACCACCCAAATATTCCACACACCCCCATGTATCCCCCACATTCTTATCACCCCCAAATACCACTCCCACATTCCTCCCACCCCCACATACAACCCATATATTCCTCCCACCCCATGTATCCCCCACATTCCTATCACCCCCACATACCACGCCCACATTCCTCCCACCCCCCCACATACCACCCATATATTCCACACCCCCCCATGTATCCCCCACATACCTATCACCCCCCACATACCACTCCCACATTCCTCCCACCCCCACATACCACCCATATATTCCACCCACCCCCAGGTATCCCCCACATTCCTATCAACCCCACATACCACTCCCACATTCCTCCCACCCCCACATACCACCCATATATTCCTCCCACCCATATGTATCCCCCACATTCCTATCAACCCCACATACCACTCCCACATTCCTCCCACTCCCACATACCACCCATATATTCCACCCACCCCTATGTATCCCCCCCACATTCCTATCACCCCCAAATACCACTCCCACATTCCTCCCACCCCCACATACCACCCATATATTCCACACACCCCCATCTATCCCCCACATTCCTATCACCCCCACATACCACTCCCACATTCCTCCCACCCCCCCCACATACCACCCATATATTCCACACACCCCCATGTATCCCCCACATACCTATCACCCCCAAATACCACTCCCACATTCCTCCCACCCCCACATACAACGCATATATTCCTCCCACCCCATGTATCCCCCACATTCCTATCACCCCCACATACCACGCCCACATTCCTCCCACCCCCCCACATACCACCCATATATTCCACACACCCCCATATATCCCCCACATACCTATCACCCCCACATACCACTCCCACATTCCTCCCACCCCCACATACCACCCATATATTCCACACCACCCCCAGGTATCCCCCCACATTCCTATCAACCCCACATACCACTCCCACATTCCTCCCACCCCCACATACCACCCATATATTCCTCCCACCCATATGTATCCCCCACATTCCTATCAACCCCACATACCACTCCCACATTCCTCCCACCCCCACATACCACCCATATATTCCACCCACCCCTATGTATCCCCCCACATTCCTATCACCCCCAAATACCACTCCCACATTCCTCCCACCCCCACATACCACCCATATATTCCACACACCCCCATCTATCCCCACATTCCTATCACCCCCACATACCACTCCCACATTCCTCCCACCCCCCCACATACCAACCATATATTCCACACACCCCCATGTATCCCCAACATTCCTATCACCCCCCACATACCACTCCCACATTCCTCCCACCCCCACATACCACCCATATATTCCACGCACCCCCATGTATCCCCCACATTCTTATCATCCCCACATACCACTCCCACATTCCTCCCACCCCCACATACCACCCATATATTCCTCCCACCCCCAAGTATCCCCCACATTCCTATCATCCCCACATACAACTCACTAATTCCTCCCACCCCCACATATCACCCATATATTCCACCCACCCCCATGTATCCCCCACATTCCTATCATCCCCACATACCACTCCCACATTCCTCCCACCCCCACATACCACCCATATATTCCATGCACCCCCATGTATCCCCCACATTCTTATCATTCCCACATACCACTCCCACATTCCTCCCTCCCCCACATACCACCAATATATTCCTCCCACTACCCCATGTATCCCCCACATTCTTATCATCCCCACATACCATTCCCACATTCCTCCCACCCCCACATACCACCCATATATTCCTCCCACCCCCATATATCCCCCACATTCCCATCACCGCCAAATGTATACCACCCCCACATCGTCCGCATTCCTCCCCCATATACCACCCCACATTGCTACCACTCTAACCCACCACCTCCACATTCCTCCCACCCCAACATACCATTCCACCCGGTACCTACCCCTACCCAGTATTCCACAACCACATGAGCCTCCTTACTTAAAGGATACCCCCCCCCCCCACACACACACGCCAACACCCCCCCCCCCCCCACACTCCGCCGTCAACAGACAGACTTAAGCTACCAGCGGCTTAGTACACGCCCGGAATTGTCCCACTGTCATGGCCACTGTGTGGAAGTGGATCTGAGCACGACCGGAAGTGGCACATCAGAGACGCGAAGAGGATGACAGTGACCGTTGTGTGGTGTGCGGTGATTTTATTTGTTTCAATTTGCATGCGTTGATTAAGCGACTGAAATTTCAATCAGGGCCGATTGGACTTCCTCATTCCACTGCCCCTTAGGCTATCCTAGTAATGTGGAATTCCAGGTTAGGTGTTGGGCTATCCTAGTAATGCGGACTTCCAGGTTATGTCTTTGGCTATCTTAGTAATCAGTAAATCCAGGTTGGGTATTGGGCTATCCTAGTAATGCGGAATTCCATGGTAGGTATTGGGCTATCCTAGTAATGTGGAATTCCAGTTTAGGTGGTGACGAGTATGACTTTGTAAGTCATTAGTTTAACTCGGCCGGAGTTCCAATCCCGGAGCATTAATGTAGGAAAAACTCGAAAGGGGGCGCCAGCCATTCCCGCCCATTCTGCATAGACAGGTGGGGAGAGGAGAAGGGTTGAGTTTAACCGGAAGTGCCCCGGTGTTGGGGGGGGGGGGCAGGAGGGTTGCTGGATGGTTGATGTAGGGCGCACTAAGACTGAATACAGCGCACGCGCTATTCAAATATACCTTTTACGCTGAGCATGTGAAGTGAGCTACCACCCACAACATTAGTTCTTGCGATTGCCATCACAGGGCAGTTTTGGTTGTGGAAGCCCTGTTTAAGACCTTTTTCCACAAACCATGCTGCTCGATGATGTGCTGCCCACACCATTGCTTCTTGCTACTGCAATTAGAGAGTGGGTCAGTAGTGGAAATCCTCTATTATATCACCCGTCCTGATATGACCTTAGATGTTGCCAGGATGTAAAGCTCCAGCAAACAAACTATTGCATTGTGTGCTAGACATAACATACGAGAATGTGTATGTTCGCTAGAATTTGGTTAATGCTGGTATGGTAGGCTATGATAGTATGAGCCTGTATCAGGATATCTACAGAGCATTGGTCAACCATATAAATACTGACAAGGATCAACTATTACTTCTGCGCTAATTTACCAGGCTTCTGAGCATGTATCAGAATGTTTGTGGTATTTTGAATCCCCAGGTGGTCACCCATCCAAGTATTGACGAGGTTCAACTATTACTTATCCACTACTGATTTGGAAGACCATAAGCCTGTGTCAGGATGTCTATTACTTATCCACTACTGATTTGGTAGACCATAAGCCTGTGTCAGGATGTCTATTACTTATCCACTACTGATTTGGTAGACCATAAGCCTGTGTCAGGATGTCTATTACTTATCCACTACTGATTTGGTAGACCATAAGCCTGTGTCAGGATGTCTATTACTTATCCACTACTGATTTGGTAGACCATAAGCCTGTGTCAGGATGTCTATTACTTATCCACTACTGATTTGGTAGACCATAAGCCTGTGTCAGGATGTCCAGGGCACCTCATATCCCCAGACTGTTTTTTACCCATCAAAGTATTGACGAGACTCAACTAGTACTTATCTACTACTGATTTGGTAGAACATAAGCCTGTATCAGGTTGTCTCCCACACTTTGTATTCCCAGATCATCATTCATCCAAGTACTGATCAGGTTCAACTATTATTTATCTATGACTGATTTGGTAGATTATAAGCTGTCCCCCTTTGATGTGTAGCCGTCCCCCTTTGGCCTGTTTATTATGCTTGCCATGTCGCACAATAAAAGTGACCGACCCACCCCTCGTCTTTCTCTCTCATTACATAGCCCTACCTTATAGGATGTATAATGAATTATGCGTATATAAGTAGGCGGAGTATATATTCCTTATTATTATTATTACTATTATTATTCTACCATTACTGTCCATTTATTATGTCCAATGACTGACTAGCCTCGATTTGCCCCCGTTGCCCCCGGCAACGCCGCAGAACGGGCAGGCATAAGTCAGTGTGCTACTCGATTTCAAACTTTACCGGTAAGCCTGTTTATTATGCTCGCCATGTCGCACAATAAAAGTGACCGACCCACCCCTCGTCTTTCTCTCTCATTACATAGCCCTACCTTATAAGCCTGTATCAGGATATCTACATCACCTGGTCTACTAAAGTGATTGCCCATCCAAGTCCTAATACAGCTTCATATTGTAAAAATATGCAGTCCTTCGGTCATGGTAGACGAGTTGGGGAAAAACATCAATATCTTGGGCGACGGAGTTGGGTACCATTGTTATGTAACAGAGAGGCAATGGGTACCCACTCACTGTGTGACATAAGAAAGCTATGTGTAAATGCTATGATGCACAGTGACTGTGATTGTGATATGATGTCCAGATAAAAAGATACTGTTACTTATTCCAGAAATGTTCCCTCCATGCACCAGGAAGGGTGCACATGGAGTGGGAGCATCTGCATATAATTACTGTAACTGTATGATGACTACTTGTTACCACAGGACCGCTGGGCAAGTACACCTGCCATTCTGCATACATTATGGACAACGCCTGCACTGTGATTGAGTGACAGGTGCCCCTCTTGGGTGGTGCCCACCCAGGCTGCAGCGGGTGTCTCACTGGGTGGCTGTGTGAGCCCAGACACCTTATACCCCTTGCACTTGCTATGCAGACACTCACTCTAGAAGTACTGAAAGAAGCAGTTCAACACACGGAGCTGTGTGCAACAACCATCAGACCCAGGTTCCACAGGTTCTTGGCACTGATTTGATATAACTAAGCAGGAACCATGTCGGTCTGTGTAGCAGGTTGTAAGTGAGTCAGGGTGGCAGGTCGCTAGTAGGTGAACAAGAGTTGTAGCCAATAAAGCTCAACCTTATCACTGTCAATCCTGTGCGACTTGTCCTCCTTTCTTCCTTATGAGTTGTTTAGAGTACTTTAAAGGTAGAGACTGGCAGACAGTTGTCAGGAACTGTCTGAGTAGCAGTGAGGAAAGAAGAGTAACTGAGACGGCCATCAATCAACTTTTCAATATGTCATATGGCGTACAAGGCCTTAGAATGCCACCTGCTATTGTGGACATTCTTTCTCTTTACATTCTTATTACTTCATCAAATTGAGAAAATCGATAAACAGATGGAGGGAAGCCATTGTTGATTATGAATTCAATCAGTAAGTTGCACAGCAGATCATAATTGCATAAGTATTAATACCACTATTAATACCAGACATTGTGGACCAATCACTTGAGCATTCCACATCCCATCTGGCAGGATCGAGAGAATTCAAACCATGGCTAAGTCATACCAGAACTGTTTGTCGTTTTGTTGTTGCTGTTTTACATCCTAGCACCATATAAGGTCATATCAGGGCGGGTACCGACTTGTGACAGTGCGCACTCATGGGACATTTATAGTGCTGCCCTACTGGGAGACCAGGCCACTGGCACCATGACCCAATATCCCACACAGTCACATTATCCTGCCACTGTGCTAACCAGTCCTTGTCCTATCCTATTAATGCACAGCAAATCCGCCCCGTGTATCCGCAAAATCAGTGAAGGTTAGAACAGAAATTGTATTTAAGAAAAGATTTGACTACTAGTAGTTCCTTATATGACCGCCCCTAAGAAATGGTGCTTCAGTTGAGAAGGTATTCCGCCCTCCCCCTGAAGGTGACGCATATGCAGTTTCTGTGAGTTCTCACATACTGGTAACTTGTCCCTCTAGATCCAACCTCACTGCTTTTAGCCTTTCTCCTTTCTCCCCTTTTCCTTATCTGATCATCTGACTGATAAAATCAATCCATTCTTCTAGAAGCAATGGATGCTTGAATAGCTCTGGACCAAATGATGTTGATGGGTTGATTCCATTCTACGTTGAGTTTCTACGAGCAAGGAATGCAGGTTCTTGGTGAAGCCTAAATTGGCCACTATGTCCAATTAAAGTTAAAAGGTCCGATGGACTTTCGGCCAGTTTGGAGATTAATGTATTAGGTTTGTTTAAAGACCTCGCGACGCAGAAAGTAAACATCGGCTATTGGGGACTTAACGTCTTAATTTGATCGCTTTCGTGTACCTTGGATTAGAGTGAAGTTACTTGTATTATATAGGAATGGCTAACTTTGGAGAAATTTCAAGTGAAAACATACAGAATTAATGTTGGCGTGCACACCGATATGCCAGACGAACTAGGCTTCAGTGTCATAAGATATCCGATTAACTTGACTTAATATGGTCCCTTCTATTAAAACGGCTGTTTAATAAGGGCACCAGGATCAAACTTGAATATATACAAACAAATTTGGATAAATGTTTCGGTTAAACAAATATAATGTTTTCATCTATATTCTCTTCTTACTTTGCGCCTTGTTTATTAAGGAAAGATGTTGATTTGTTTGTAAGCCGCACTCATCCTTTCTGCGGCACCTCTATGTCTGCCTCGCCTGGTGCATCTTGATTGGTCCACCAGAAGCCCCCCCCTCCCCTCCCCTTCCCCCCTTTCCTCCCTTTCCTCCCCTTCCTCCCCTCCCCGCTGCCCCCCTCCCCCCCCCACCCCACTCCACCCCAGCAAACTCCTCCAGCCCTCGCCGACACCACAGCCATCCTCCTCCTGGCACCCACTCAGTCAGCTGACCTCATTGTATAAAGACGCGGTAACCAAGACAACTGCCATTTCTGATAGGCATCACCAGATAACAACGTCATGTGCCACGTACCTTTCTGTGCTGGTAATACTTTAGCAAAGTGTGTTATTGTCCTGATATGACCTTAGATGTTGCTAGGACGTAAAACAACAACAAACAAACAACAATCTTTACCCAGGTTCTTTTCTTTTTACATATTCTATTTGGGTCATTCTCTGAAACTGCGCACCACATATTTGGTTTCCACGTTACGATGGTCATGATCGTAACCAGTTGCTGCCCTATCCTAGTAATACTGCGTACAGTACAACCCCGTTAAACCAAGCTCGGTTCAACCAAACGATCGGTTAATCCAAACTTTCTTCGGCGGTCCGGCAAAATACTGCCATTTATCGCATAAAGAAGTTGGTTAAACCAAAGTCGGTTAATCCAAAGTATCGGTTAATCCAAACAAAATTGTCAGCCCCAGGCCATTTCCGGTACAGTTAAACCAAACTTTCCTGTGGTTTTAAGTTCATCACTGACTTTTTTATATGATAAATGGTAGTATTTTGCCAGGTGATCGAAAAAAAGTTTGGATTAACCGATCGTTTGATTTAACCAAGGTTGGTTTAATGGGGTTAAACTGTATATACATAACAAAACAATAATCATAGTGGCCACATACATTGTACATTCATAATGCACCCCCGTTTTTGCCAAAGTCAGTCAAAGTCAAAGCTCGGTTAAACCAATGATCAGTTAATCCAAACAAATTTCTAGGGTCCCTTCAAGTTTGGTTTAACGGGGTTATACTTACCAGGGATTTGCTTGTTGTTGTTTTACATCCTAGCAACACCTAAGGTCATACCAGGACCAGTGCCAGGGTAGATAGCATCAAGTATCAATGTTGTTAGTCATCGTTCTGATTCAGCCAGGATTTGAACTGCTGACCTCCCGCACAGGAAGCCTGCACTCTACCGCGTGTGATCGACAGCGAATTAGCGCGTTGTACTCGTGATGTCACCTAACTGTAACCGTTTTCCCTTTTTTCAGGTGAGTTTCCTTTGCTGAATCTTTCGGTAGGAATGTTCTCCATCAGGTAGAGTAAATAGACATCCATCAATTCACCAGCGTTACTTAACGCTACGTAGTCCGATGAAATATCAAATGTTCAAAGCCAAACCAATTATCTAGATTTGATTTTACATATCTATCTTAGATACTGATCCACTTATTAAACATTTGTTTCTGCGTAGAAGGCAATACTGAGTCAATTTAACAGAATCTGTTACTTCAGAAGTCTATGGTGTCAGAGTTTTGGCAAGGATGCCAAAACTAATTTTCCATGTTTGCACTCAAAATATCTCAAAAGTTTACCATTCAAAATAAAAGTAACTTTGAACTAATGTAAAGTAGATACTACTGATCGATCTCATATATTTATCTCAGAAAAAATACAGAAATTCTAAACCATCGGACTGTGCAACTTTAATGTTCCCTCTTTTAAGCCCCGACATTAAAGTTGCATAGTCTGATGGTTTTGAATTTCTGGTTTTTTTTATAGATAAATATATTAGATCGATCACTGGTATCTACTTTACATTACTTCAAAGTTACTTTTATTTTAAATCGTAAACTTTTAAGCTATTGTGGGTGCAAACATGAATAATCGTTTTGTCTAATTTACATTGCATTATATATATTTTAATCAGTGTTATCTAACTTAATCTACATTAAATCTTTTATTCTGTTTTCTCTAAATTAAACTACACTCTAATGGGCGCACAACATAACACTTGTATGGTCGATACATCATTTATTACAAAACCAAGTCGTACAATGCATCTGGCTGGACCAAGTGCCCTCCCGAACATATGAAAGTGAAAGAAAAAATAAAAGTTGAAAAGGTCTATAGAGTAGCAGTGTGGCAGTCGAACTGCCATGGCCGGGGCGTGCTCCTAGGGTATACATCTCATAAAATGCCATCCGGTGGTACATCTGTAAACCAATGGCGAGTTCCACCGCAAACCTCAAGGGGCAGCAAAGTGCGTTCCTTACACCCGCAGATATGCGGGCGTCCGTGGTACATCTGCGATCAATGGCGAGTCACCCTGCAAACCACCGTATACATTAATATGGGTTTTTTTCTATGTTAAACTACACTACTAATTGTTTTGTCTAAGTTCAAACACACTGCATCTTATAATATGTTGTGTGTAAGTTAATCTCTGCTACATCTCATAATCTGTCGTATCTAAGTTAAACTACACTACATTCCTTAATCTGGTTTGTCTAAGTTAAAGTACACTATATTCCTTAATCTTGTTTGCCTAAGTGAAACTACACTATACTCCTTAATCTTGTTTGTCTAAGTTAAACAACACTATACTCCTTAATCTGTTTTGTCTAAGGTAAACTACACTATGTCCTTTAATGTGTTTGTCTAAGTTAAACTACACTATATTCCTTAATCTTGTTTGTCTAAGTTAAACTACACTATATTCCTTAATCTGTTTTGTCTAAGGTAAACTACAGTATGTCCTTTAATGTGTTTGTCTAAGTTAAACTACACTTTACTCCTTAATCTTGTTTGTCTAAGTTAAACTACACTATACTCCTTAATCTGTTTTGTCTAAGGTAAACTACAGTATGTCCTTTAATGTGTTTGTCTAAGTTAAACTACACTTTACTCCTTAATCTTGTTTGTCTAAGTTAAACTACACTATACTCCTTAATCTGTTTTGTCTAAGGTAAACTACACTATGTCCTTTAATGTGTTTGTCTCAGTTAAACTACACTTTTACTCTGACTGACACCACAATGACGATACATTAATACCCACTATACAAAACCTGGTGCAAGGTGACATTTCTCTACACTACTTGCTCACACTGACGAACGAGACGACTATATTGATCCGAATGTCTTCAGAACTAAACTACCTCTAGAGAACGTATGTTAGGTGTCGCATGTTGTAGTCATATTGGATATCACCATCTCGGTGCTGCTGTGCAATAATACAAATACAGTACAACCCCGTTAAACCAAGCTCGGTTAAACCAAATGATTGGTTAATCCAAACTTTGTTTGGTGGCCCGACAAAATACTACCATTTATCATATAAAAAAGTTGATTAAACCAAAGTTGTTTTATCCAAATTATCTGTTAATCCAAAAAAAATGTCAGGCCCCTGGCCACTTCCGGTACAGTTAAACCAAACTTTCATGTGGTTATAAGGTCATCTGAGACCCCACCAACTTTTTGATATGATAAATTGTAGTATATTGCCGGGCCACCGAAAAAAAGTTTGGATTAACGTATCGTTTGGTTTATCCGAGCTTGGTGTAATGGGGTTATACTGTATACACATAAAAACAATAATCAAAGTTTCCACATACATTATATATTACATTCATAATGCACCCATGTTTTTGCCAAAGCCAAGTCAAAGTCGAAGCCAAAGGAGATAAATACAAGAAAAAATAATAAAAATACCAAATATAAGAGCACAATTTAGAAAAGCAGTGTCTTCCATTCAGGGCCAGCTTAATATTAAATGTAGTACTGTGAAGTGAGTTGCTCTCAGTGCACATTACAGCTGTATTCATACCTAGAAGAATTTAGAGTGAGATTGATTGTGATGGTCCATTTTTCTTATTTTAATTATGTTTTCATTATATGTGATGGTTCATACCAAGGAGAGAGAATGGCTAGCGTCCAGCAGCCGTGACGTGTACGCCTGTGAGGCATCTCCTGTTGACAGCATTGTCGTGGTCTGCATTTAGGACAAGATCATTCTTGAATGGGATGCATACAGATTAAGGCTAGATATGTTCTTATTTGTTGTTTTACGTCCTAGCAACATCTAAGGTCATATTATGACGGGTACCGATTTATGAGAGTGTGAACTCATGGTGAATTTGTAGTGCTGCCCCACCGGGAGAGACCAGGCCACCAGCACCATGACCCGATATCCCACTCAGTCACATTATCCTGATACTAAGCTAACCAGTCCTTGCCCTATCCTATTAATGCAAAGTGCCAAGCTAGGAAGTGACAAGAATCAATTTTATAAGTCATCGCTTTCACTCGACCAGGAACCAAACTCCCGATCTCCCGCACGGGAGGCCCGCGCTCTACCGCTTCGGCCACTGCGCCCGGTAGCCATTACGTGTAAGGCTGATGAGAAAGTTCCTGTTGACAAAATTGACATGATCTGCATTTAGGTCTAGATAATTATCGAACTCGATGCATGTAGATTAAGGCTAGATATTTCGGGAGTTACTAAGTTAGGGACAAGTCACTACACACGTGTACATTTCTGATGAAGAAGCCCGGACAACATCTCACCCTGAGGGTCACTTTCTTATTTTACTCATATTTAGACTGAAGTAACATATTTTGCTATGGACAGTATAAATACAGCCTCAATAAAAAAAAAATTTAAATAATTTTAAATTTAAAAAAAGAAAAAATTGTAAATGGCTAACTTCTGAAATATTCTAAGTGCAAAGGGGCAAAATTAATGTTGGCAAGCACGCTAAGACTCTGATATCATAGGCTTCTGCAGTAACAGGTTCTATTAAATTGCCTCAGTAATCCCTTTTGTGTGGCAACAAAGTTTTAATATGTGCATCAGTATCTAAATTAGATACCATATATGTCCCAATAGACGTGCACTGTGCAAGTGCAGACAGATGGATGCGCATCTATTCAAAGTTTAAGAATTGTATGGATTTGTTTTGTCGCGTCTCTGAAATAAAGTGGGATTGTCTTATTTTATGTGCATTCAGTCTGAATATGATCGTAAATATGAGCGTGCATTCAATCTTGAAATGAGGTGTGTGCTTCTATTAGGTAGCGAGCTTCTATTGGGATATATACGGTATGTAGAATACAATCCATATACTTGTTTTGGTGTTTTAAATCTTATGGTTTCATCGGACGATGCAGCTTTAATATTTTCACACGGAAGGGTTCAGTAATCATTGTATTAAATAACAAATAACGCTATGCAAATCTACTCGCTTTTAGAGTTGACCGGAAATCCGGGTTTCAGCTGAGTGCGCATGCCCCAAGGGAACTAGTCTAAAAACAGTTCCCTTGACAGGGCACCGCATTGAGAAGCAGCATCATAACGCATAATAAAGCGGCGCTGGAGCCGCTACTGCTCAGGTCTACAGGGACTTTAAATGCCAGACTCAAACGCACACCAGTACTCTGTCACTCCAAATGGGCTTTCAAGTCCCTCTCCTCTGTGCCACATCTTCCTGTATAACTATGTGTATATATATATATATATATATATATATCACGAATAATGCCTTAAACATCCCATATATATGTATATATATGGGTCACTCTCCTGAAAACTGCCCAGACGTGTCACATGGAGAGTTCAAATCTAATATTTCATTTTTTAAAGTTTGTTGGTTGCAAATGAAAGGTGGAAATCTCCCCTTTACATCTCTGTAAAATATAAATTGATGAGATACAATTTAAGGGTATAGTCCATGATTAAGCTATGTCTTATGGCAGTATAACATGTGTTGCTCAGGTGTAACACATGTTTAGGACACCACATAGTCTGCGTAATACAAATCTAAGCAGAATTAAATAATTTCATATTTAGAAGCATTATTCATGGCATAAAATACAGAAATATGTAGTGATTATATTGATAAAAAAAAGCAATTCCCAGCCGTGCTTTATTCACTGAATTATTAATGTACAATATTTGTGTGGCATCCAGACACCAATGGTTACATCTGTGACAGAAATCTGTAATGTTATTTCTGAAGACATCAATTCTTTTTTGTTTTTAAGCATGCATACATGCTAATAAATACTTCCTTTTTGATTTGGGAACTGTATTGTTTCTTATATCAATGCAATACAATATGTTAATACGGATTAAACCATCTCCCATATGTCAATTTACAAATGGCTGACTGGAAATCTTTTTTTTTTTTACAAAAACACCTCATAACTAAAACTAAAAGCGCCAAAGTTGCACAGAGTTAATTTGATTTCCTCTATTTCTTACATCAAATCTGAACATGAATATGAAAAGTATAAGGAAACAAATAAGTAGGAAGTTTTGTTATTGATGTTGTAAAATCCCATCCCACGCTGACCAGTTTTCAGGAGAGTGACCCATATATATATATCTATATATATATATGTATATAGTTAGCATAATATTAGGCAGGTATAAATCTTCGTCAGAAGGTATTATTATTTGTCCTAATATTCTATCATTATTGTTTTAATTATTAACGAATCTGCTATCAGTTATATTAAGGTGTCTAGGGCTACTGTGGCGCCGCCACCGTCGTTTCTTGGTACTGATAGGCCAACTATGCCCTGTTCACTATGGTTCAAAAGGTATCGCATATTGAGCATATATATATATATAAATATATATATATATATATATAAATATGTAAATATATCATTGATTGACATAGCCTACCATACTTTATTTTGAAGTAACTGTTATTTTAAATGGCTAAGTGGAACGAGCAAGAGGTTGAATCGTGACAACTGAGTAGGCCAGGTGGCAGCACCAGGTGAGGCAGAGAGCCAGTCCGTTCGCCTGAGTTGTTAAGTGTCAGTAGTTGTGAGGTGTCAAGCAAGGTGCCAAATAGAGGCACAGTTCAAGGGTAAAAGCTTTACAGATAATTATACTTGTATAATGCTTATACAGCACATATGATGTATAACACTTCTTTGTTGTTGGTAAGACCACTTATTCATCAGAACATATAACATTTTTTCAGCAGCAAGGCACTGATCTTGCGGCAATTTATGCCTCAGTCACACTACCGCTTGCGACCACTTTGCGACCACAAAAAAAAGGTTGGTCGCAAAGAGGTCGCAAGGGGTAGCAAAATGGTCGCAAACTGGTCTCAAAATGGTCGCCGACCTCCTTGGGACTTAGATGGTCCCAAGGAGGTCGGCTACTGCACTGGCTCATTACCGTCGCATAACTTTGTTTATTGGATAAGAACCTTTGTTCCCTGTAGGATATTGGCCAGTGTGGATAACATTCCAAGAAAAAGTAAAACCTAGTAACACTTCATATGAATCAAAATATTATCATATAATTTATAGCTTAAGCTAAGATTCCTTACACGTGGTATGCGGCATGCGGCATGCGAATGTGAATGCGAATGCGAATAAAATTCGAAAAGCATGTAAAAGAATAGTGGTGCTTCCATAGGTCCGAATGTGCGAATGCGAATGCGAATGCGAATGCGGCAAATGGATCGACTCATGGACCGATCGGTGCGGGATGTAAATGCGAATGCAAATGCGTTTGCCATAGAAAACAATACTGTTCCTTCACAAATTTGGAGGAAAAACCCCAACAAATATTGGGGGTTGGCATATATCTATGCTGCATATATGACATTTGCATGCCACATGCTGCATGCCACATGCCGCATATAAGGAATCTTAGCTTTAGTCAGAGCTTACTGTTTGACAGACCTACTAACAACTTAAAATGTCACTTGCGACTTTTTAAGTAACATGATTTGTTTCTTTGTTGTTGTTTTACGTCCTAGCAACATCTGAGGTCATATCAGGACGGAAGTAGACATGACATCCCTGAATCCTAAAACCCCCACATCCTTCCCTTGCTACTGCAGGGTAGTGTTAGTAAACGGGTTTATCCGCTATTGTATCACTATCAGGTCACAAGTCAGCCGTCCGTGGTCATGTGACCAGCCCTGTCCGCTAAGACAGGGCATGTACGAGCCCGTGACACATGCCTCAGGGTCAGTCTATGACGAGCGCCTGACCTCTCGGGGGGACGGAGGAGGTATAAAAGTCTGTACCAACAGTTTGATGGTTGTCTTTCATTCTTTGTTCGGGTTATGAGGTACGAGTCGGGAGAACCAACCTCATTGCTGCGCTTGTCTGATTCTAATCTCAGTCCTCACTAGGAGCGCTGTAAGTGTTCAACCCTGAAGGCAGCATCATAGGACACTACTCAAATAGAGCGGGCCTCTCAGACAGGAAGGAGGACACACCGTGGAACTAATTGTCAAATCCGTCACTTTATCCGACTAATACTAATCAGAAAAAACGCGAACACAGCAAATATAGTTATGGCATTTTTAATTAAGGAAAGTTAAATGTCAGGTTATACAAATGTCAGCTCACAAATGCTTAAGAAACGAGGCTAGAGATGCTATGGCCCTACTTTCCACTTTCACATGTAGGGTGGGTGGGAGGCCAATTTAAGGCTGGTTATTGTCTCATGGCTCCTCTGGTCGTAATGACCAAACCCCGTCGCTGCGCTGCCTTATGTAGCAAAAGTCTGCCCGAAAAGGGGCGCATCGGCAGTTCGAGTGTACTGCATAATACGTCATCAAGTCCTGTTTACCCGATCGGCGACCAGGTTTATAAAATACCCATTAGTCGGCATTTGACTTTGTTACATAGTTCTAAAGAATTCCGCTAGTCGGCGACACAATAGACGTCCTTAGTACTGGCATGCCTTGGTCTGTATTCGCGATCCTGATTACCCGCAATGCCAAAGCATTACACACAATGTGGCATTCCAAAATACGGCCGAATCGGTAGAGCGCAGGCCTCGTCTGTGGGAGATCGGGAGTTCTGTTTGCAGTCGAGTCAAACCAATGACTTATAAAATTGATGCTTGTCGCTTCCTAGCCTGACGCTCGACATTTAATAGGATAGGGCAATGATTGGTTAGCTCAGTGTCAGGATAATGTGATTGAGTGGGATATCGGGTCATGGTGCCGGTGGCCTAATTTCTCAGTGGGACAGCACTATAAAATCAGCATGTGTGTGCACTGTTACAAGTCGGTACCCATCCTGATATGACCTCAGATGTTGCCAGGACGTAAAACATCAACAACCAACCAATCAAGATGCGGCTGGTCTCCTGATTGAGTCCCCAAATACTCGGCCTTAATGGCGGACCCAGCAGTGTCCATGATACTAGGACCCTGCACACACACTGCCACTTGCTGCCAGCGCCTTCTCACCCACCTCATATTACACACCGTCTATTGCAGGCCCTTTATGTAGGTCAAACGCCGGAACTGTCACCTGACGACTCACATCACGCGTCATGTGATGGGCTAAAAATAGAAAAGGTTCCAAGTCGCAGTGAGATCAGCGAGCGAATCGAGCGGGGAAAAGGGGCGATTTTTAAATTGTCGTCTGCTTTCAGTGAAATTCGATTGTTTTCAGTAGCAGTTACTGAATGTCGTAGTTGCTCAGTGCCATGGGTACTGAATGTCGTGCACTCTTCACCGGAAGTCTATTATATTCGTGTGGAGATTAAGTTGTAGGAAATGGTTGCTAACGGAAACTGTCGTTGCCTAACGGCGTCTGGCCGGCGGGTACCTTAGTTGGAGTAGGAGCTGAAACCCCACCAGCCTCGGTTTGAATTGAAGCTCAAAATCCGAAGATGTTTCCATGTCGACAAGTTTCCATAGCGATATGACAGCTTAATCCCACCTGTCTTGATATGACCTCAAATGTTCCTAGGATGTAAAACACCAACCAACCAATCTGAACCCCACTCACCGGAGGAAGGGTATTTACACTGAGATGTCCTTATTTGATTTCCACCACTTATTTTACTCTCAATAAATATAATTTTATTCACCAAATATTGGTTTTTATCGATGTGAAAATAGGCTTTCGGTCCATATATTAGAGCAGTATTTTAAATCTTCAGATACAAATAATAGTATATTGCATACAATTGTAGTTGGGTAATAAATGATGTTCTTTGTTGAAGTTTTACTTACAGATTAACTTACAGATTAACTTACAGATTAACTTACAGATCCTCTTCTGGCTGATCTAGTCCCTATTAGGCCTCTAATGCCAGCTCGTTATGGCGAAAAATACCTTCTTTTTCTTTGCACACATATGGAGGTTGAAGGTGCCCTGAAGTCATCTAATTGCGGGTGTCCTCTCCAATGTCTATCCAGCCTTCTCTCAAATGCTTCTACCATTTGTGCTTCAACCACTTGGTCTGGGAGACTGTTCCATGGATCTGTCACTCGAAAGAAAAATGAGTGTTTTCTGGCAACATATAAGGTCATATCAGGACGGTGTAACAAATTTAAAAAATAGAGTAAATATATGTTACATAACTACAGCCTAACTAGAGGAATCATAGGATATAACTACAGACTTGTATACCTCCTCCGTCCCCCCGACAGGTCAGGCGCTCGTCATAGACTGACCCTGAGGCATGTGTCACGGGCTCGTACATGCCCTGTCTTAGCGGACAGGGCTGGTCACATGACCACGGACGGCTGACTTGTGACCTGATAGTGATACAATAGCGGATAAACCCGTTTACTAACACTACAGAATTTTGGCATTGTTATCGATATTGTTAGGGCAGATTCTAACAAATAAAGCAACAAAACCGACCATGTAGACCCAGAAAAGGAAACTCTCAAATAGACTCCATTTATTGCGCGTGAAAATTGTGCTGCACAGCTAATGCCAAACCACTCCCCACCCTCCCCTTTCTCCCTTCTCCCCCCCCCACCCCCCCCCCCACCCCCTGCACCTAGGCATGACAAAAAAGAGTTAAAGTTCTATAGTCCGAGGGTTTTGAGTTTCTGACATTTTTGTTAGATGTGATGTATAATGCATTATGCGAGTATAAATGCAAGGGTAACATGTACATCCTATATTTCCTCGAGCGCATTGGTGGAGCGCCCCCCCCCCTCACAACTGTCGGTTAATTGCTGGGCGGGCGCCCCCTCGCGTCACACCCTTGAGGAAAATTGTAGAATCAATTTTCGATAATTGTTTTGGTTTTGACAATTTCATGCTTCATCAAACTATGCAGATTTAAGTCAATTATACCAAACACTCCTAATGAATAAACTCAACACTAAAACACCTCACTGAGCTAATACAGCATATATCTAACCATGAAGCTCTGGTTGACCACGACAATTGAAAAAACTCAGGCAACCATTATGTGCATAATCTAACTGTAACAGTAAGGCACACCCATTGAATTAATGCCGTTCTCTGTGGCGGAGTGGTTAGAGTGTCTGACTTTTTTCTAGGTCAGACTCCTAATCTGAGGGTCGGCGGTTCAATTCCCCATGCCCCCAGCTCTGCCAATTTGGATTTCCACCGCTGTGTATAACTTACAGCGTCATCAAAGGCCGGTTGCTCTCATACCATGTCTATGTGGTGTGGGAGGTTAAAAATCCCTTGGGTCGGTAAAAGTGTAGGCTCGGGCTTTCTATCGACCAGCAGTGGAATGAGGAAGACCAGTCGTCTATGACTGAAATTTCCCCTGCTTAAACAACTAATGGACCAAAAAAAAATCTCTCGTCACAGCTATGATCAGCAAATACAACAATCTACCTTACGTTAATTTGAAATATCTTCGCTTTAAAATTACTTACTCGGAAATTATTTGAGGTGTAGAGATTCTAAATGAATGGGGATGTGCTTATTCAATCTCTAAACGCCATAGACTTCAACAATCACAGCTTCTATTAAATCATGTATACACCCTTCTATGTAGCAACAGATACTTACTAAGTGCACGAGTATCTGAGTTGGACCTGTAACTTTAAAGCGAGATGACTGCTCTGCTTTTGAAAATGTTTTGTGTTTATGGTACTGTGCAACCTTAAGTTTGTTTGTCTGTTGTTGTTTTACGTCCTAGCAACATCTAAGGTCATATCAGGACGGGTACCGACTTGTGACAGTGCGCACTCCTGGCGACTGTATAGTGCTGCCCCACTGGGAGCCCTTATATCCCACTCAGTCACATTATGATAATGAAAAACGACGTTGTTGTTTGGTTAGTAACTACCCCCGCGTTCTGTTGACCTAGATTGAGCCGCCTCTGTGTGACGTCACAACCTAGTCAGGCCTGCCTATCCATCACCATTTCTTTGGAGACTGGTCCGCCAAATAGAGGGTGGTGGAGCAAGGGTTAATATCCCCCTGGTGGAACCAGTGGCTCCGCCAATGAAAAGGAGGCTTCCTGTGGGCACGTGACACAAAACTCCATGAAAATACTTACACTGCCCCATCTAATATTGATGCAGTCATACAACACCCGTGTTGCCATACCGCTGTGGAACACGTAGGTGGTAACGTATCAGAAATCCAGTGCGCTATAAGCTGCAAATCGTGTCTTTAACAGCCAACGTTAGCTCATTATAATACATAGGTACTCGACCTTACCACTTTTGTGTAAATAATCCTGAATTGGAAATACAAAAAATGGATGGAAGACCAGTACTTCAACGCTGACAAAGAAAACCTGTTCAGCAGAATAAGCATACTTACAATAATGAAAACGGAAACAAATTGATTGAAATGAACTCCAACTATGGCGGTATAGATTGGCCAATAGGAATCGACTGTGGATTTTCTATTTGTATCTCTTTGACCTATTGAGGTTGCCACCTGCATTCGCTAAAGCCCCAGTCAGACCTCACCGGATTGAGGAACCGGTCAGAAACCGGACACTGTCCGGTGACGTACGGTAATGTACGGTTTATATATAGTACCCATCCGGCGTGTGTATTCTATCTCCGGTGGTGTCCGGCGGTGTCCGGTACAAGTTTTGAACATGTTCAAAACTTGTACCGGACACCGCTGGACAGACGTGTACGGTTGGTGTCCAGTTTACGTCTGTTTAGTCCGTTTTATCCGTTTCATGTCCGTTACTTATCCATTAGGCGTCCCCCACCTATCTTGAAGAGTCCATTGATGGTGCTGCGGGAATTCGGTCTGTCAGTTTTTTATTTGTTTTCGGCGCGTCCGTGATCAGTCCGGTAGGTGTCCAGTTGGTGTCCGGTTGGTGCTCGGTTGGTGTCCGGTTGGTGTCCGGTGCTTCCGTTTGACATTAGTTTTTCGCCCGTCGGTTGACGATTCCTTGTCCGTTCAAAGCTCAATATTTCGACACATTTCGGTCCATTTTGATACCGGACACCAACGGACTAGAAAATTCTTTGTCCGGTTTATGTCCGTTGCTCAATCCGGTAAGGTCTGACTTGGCCTTGACCCAGTGACAGGGATAGTGACAGTGCATGGGTTTAACCTGGCCACATCACAAGTTGACAGCAACGAGGTTATTTTTACAAGTAAGCCTTACAAGCTCCATGATTAAACAGGAAGGTGATGTACTTACACGTTCACCTTGGGAAGTACCTGCCTGCAGCAGTGATGAATCTCTGGAGTATTACGCCTATAGCCAGCATTGTCATTGTTCCACGGTAGTGTTCATTATCCGAGGATCGCTTCTCTGACTTTAAAGTTTCATACTCCGCTGCTTTTAAGTTTCTGCCATTTTCTAAGATAGATGCATGAAGTTGATCAGCATAATCTACTTTACTTTAGCTTGAAGTAACTTTTATTTTAAAGGAGCTAAGAAGCTGTGCTCTGCACACTGGTTAAAGCTTGCTCCTGTGGAGGGCTACTTGAGAATTTAACCCATATAACTAAAGGTTTAGAATAAGTATAAAGAATAAGTATAAAATTGCTGACTAAGCAATTTATGGGAGTAAACAAATATAAGCTATGAAATATAACTATCACAATTAATTTGGGATCATCGCATGTGAAGGCCCGGTCACATACACGTTAGCGGACTTGGTTAAACATAGTGGAGGCTAACCTAGTTGAACATAGTTGAACATAGTTGAATGTAGTTGAATGGAGTTGAACGTAGTTGAACGTAGGTGAACGTAGTTGAACGTAGTTGAACATACCAGAGAAGTATGGATGGGGTACGTTCAACTACCTTCAACTACCTCACCCCCATCTCGCCCCCACCTCAACCCACCATCACTCCCACCTCACCCCCATCTCGCCCCCATCTCGCCCAACCTCACCCCCACCACACCCCCACCACACCCCCACCACACCCCCACCTTCACCTCGCTGCAAGCGTCTCCAAAGTCCACTCATCATCTTGCGTCCAGGGACGGTGCCGTCTGTGTTTATTCAGACCGAGGCTGACTTCCGGTTGTTGACAATGCGCAGGTCACTATCCGCGGACTGTGACGTCACGTGGTCTGCAATGTGTGTACAGGCCTCACTGGGCGAAGGCTGCTAAAATAACCTCCACCTGTTCGTCATTTCCAAAAGAGCGAAAGGGAAACCGCAGAGCAAAGCTTTCTGTACAGGAAGCATTTCATAAGGGATTGCCGAACGAGTTGAGCGTCCGCCTCCCTTTGGTAGCTCATGGGTTTGAAACCACGCTGCATTAAACAAATGACTTAATAATTTAAAATCTCAGTTGAGTCAAACCAATGACTTACAAAATTGATACTTGTCAGTACCTAGCCTGGTGCTCGTCAGAGCCAGGATATGGCAGGGTTGGTTATGTCAGTGTCAGGATAAGGTGATCGACTGAGTGGGTAATTGGGTCATGGTGCTGGTGGCCTGGTCTTTCAGTGGGGCAGCACTATGAAGTCGCCCTAAATGCGCATGGTCACAAGTTGATGTCCATCCTAATATGACCTTAGATGCTGCCAGGATGTAAAACCCCAACAAATAACAAACAAAGGCTTCAATCTGACATTGTCCGCTGGGAACGATGTAGGTCGGAATAACGAGGGTCGACTGTATGTGGCGTGGTGATTGGGAAGTGGGAGGGTGGTGGATGTCCTAGTACAGTGAAGCTCTCAGTTACGTGTGATTGTGTAGGGCGGAGGGGGCTGGGGGTATTCTACTTCCTGTTCATGCTTCACTGGGTGGAACACCAGGCGTTTGGTGAGATAGAAGCTGGACTCTCCAGGCCATATGCCGGAAGTCACGTGGGCACTACGTGGTCTACTCTGAATAGCGTGGTCGGTATGATGTATGGCTCAAATAGATGTTCCGTATTGCTAGTGTAAGGTATCGGGTGAAGCTGTATAAGTAGGATCATGACCACAGCTGTGCCCGTGCTATGTGGGCTTTAGCCTAGTGCAAGCGGAATATTCCACACCAGCACCTTACTCAGAGTAGTGTGTGTTAAGTGGGGAATAGCCTGGTACAAGCGGAATATTTCCCCACCAGCACCTTACTCACAGTAGTGTGTGTTAAGTGGAGTGTAACCGGGTACAAGCAGAATATGCCCCCACCAGCACCTTACTCACTGTAGTGTGTGTTAAGTGGAGTGTAACCGGGTACAAGCAGAATATGTCCCCACCAGCACCTTACTTACAGTGTGTGTTAAGTGGAGTGTAACCCGGTCCAAGCGGAATATGTCCCCACCAGCACCTTACTTACAGTGTGTGTTAAGTGGAGTGTAACCCAGTCCAAGCGGAATATGTCCCCACCAGCACCTTACTTACAGTGTGTGTTAAGTGGAGTGTAACCCAGTCCAAGCGGAATATGACCCCATCAGCACCTTACTCACTGTAGTGTGTGTTAAGTGGAGTGTAACCCGGTCCAAGCGGAATATGTCCCCACCAGCACCTTACTGACAGTAGTGTGTGTTAAGTGGAGTGTAACCCGGTACAAGCGGAATATGTCCCCACCAGCACCTTACTTAACAGTAGTGTGTGTTAAGTGGGGTGCATAGCCCTGGTACAAGTGGAATATGTCCCCACCAGCACATTACTCACAGTAGTGTGTGTTAAGTGGAGTGTAACCCGGTCCAAGCGGAATATGTCCCCACCAGCACCTTACTGAGAGTAGTGTGTGTTAAGTGGTGTGTAACCCGGTACAAGTGGAATATGTCCCCACCAGCACCTTACTCACAGTAGTGTGTGTTAAGTGGAGTGTAACCCGGTACAAGTGGATTATGTCCCCACCAGCACCTTACTCACCATAGTGTGTGTTAAGTGGGGCATAGCCCAGTACCAGTGGAATATGTCCACACCAGCACCTTACTCACAGTAGTGTGTGCTAAGTGGAGTGTAACCCGGTACAAGTGGAATATGTCCCCACCAGCACCTTACTCACAGTAGTGTGTGTTAAGTGGGGCATTGCCAGGTTCCAGCAGAATATGTCCACACCAGCACCTTACTCACAGTAGTGTGTGTTAAGTGGTGTGTAACAAGGAACAAGCGGATTATGTCCCGACCAGCACCTTACTGACAGTAGTGTGTGTTAAGTGGGGAATAGCCCGGTACAAGCGGAATATGTCCCCACCAGCACCTTACTCACAGTAGTGTGTTAAGTGGGGAATAGCCCGGTACAAGCCGAATATGTCCACACCAGCACCTTACTCACAGTAGTGTGTGTTAAGCGCAGTGTAACCGGGTACAAGCAGAATATGGCCCCACCAGCACCTTACTCACAGTAGTGTGTGCTAAGTGGGGCATAGCCCGGTACAAGTGGATTATGTCCCCACCAGCACCTTACTCACCATAGTGTGTGTTAAGTGGGGCATTGCCCGGTACCAGTGGAATATGTCCACACCAGCACCTTACTCACAGTAGTGTGTGCTAAGTGGGGCATAGCCCGGTACAAGCGGATTATCTCCCCACCAGCACCTCACTCACAGTAGTGTGTGTTAAGTGGTGTGTAACCGGGTACAAGCAGAATATGTCCCCACCAGCACCTTACTGCCAGTAGTGTGTGTTAAGTGGGGCGTAACCCGGTACAAGTGGAGTATGTCCCCACCAGCCCCTTCCTCACACTAGTGTCAGTTAAAGTTGCATAGTCCGATGATTTTGAATTTCTGTATTTTTTCTGAGATAAATATATTTGATCGATCACAAATCTCTACTTTACATTATTTCAAAGTTACTTTTATTTTAATTGGTAAACCGTTTGAGATATTTTGAGTGCAAACATTGAAAATTAGTTTTAGCAAGCTTGCCCAAACTCTGACACCATAGACTTCTGCAGTAACAGGTTCTGTTAAATTGACTCAGTATTGCCTTCTACGCAGAAACAAATGCTTAATAAGCAGGTTGGAGAGCTTACCTCGTTCGGACTATGGTGGTCAAAGTACCTCATTCGAGTACCGGTTCAATTTCAAAGGTCGAATGTCATATAGGATTAAGGTGCAGGTTCACAAATATGGTTGTGCAACACTGAGTTTTTGAAAGTTTTCATATCGAAATACATCACTAGAAAGCAAAAAATTATATCTAATTTCCTGAATATCCCTAGGACATTTAGTTGGGACCGGATTGAGTAAATTAACAGTGAATATTAGGAAATAATTCAGTAGTTACAACACATGGCTACAGGACAGAACTGCCCATGATAGTACTGTATTGGTATAGCCATAAATCCCAAACAATAGAGGAACCTTCAGTCAACCATGGGGGTATATGCTGGTCTGTGGCCCACTCATATACTTCCACTTGCCACTGGGGGAGTTCCTGTGGGGACTGTTGTACATCATTTAGATATATTTATTGCATACCAATATATATATGCATAATAAATAATTAACTGTGATTATGCATCTGATGCATTATCACCACAAATATGGCTTCTCTTGATGGTACAACATTAAGAACAACTTTATTGTGAGGCCGAGCGTCCCGGCGCCGGGAGGCCGAGAGTCCCGGCGCCGGCAGGCCGAGAGTCCCGGCGCCGGCAGGCCGAGAGTCCCAGCGCCAGCAGGCCGAGAGTGTATTGCACATGTAATATGCAATGTATCTGGACACTTTGATTATTGTGTTTTATGTATATACAGTATAACCCCATTAAACCAAGCTCAGTTAAACCAAACGATCGGTTAATCCAAACAAATGTCTAGGGTCCCTTCAAAATACTACCATTTATCATATAAAAAAGTCGGTGGGATCTGAGGTGACCTTATAACCACATCAAAGTTTGGTTTAACTGTACCGGAAGTGGCCTGGGCATGAAATTCTGTTTGGATTAACTGATAATTTGGATTAAACAACTGTGGTTTAACTAACTTTTTTATATGATAAATGGTAGTATTTTGCGGGCTGCCAAAAAAAGTTAGGATTAACCAATCATTTGGTTTAACCGAGCTTGGTTTAATGGGGTTGTACTGTATCCATATATAAACATATATTTGGTGAGTGGTTGGCATTTTTATTTGATTTATTTTACTTTTGTTTGTTACTTTTTACTTCTATTCAAATATTTGGGATGTGGTGGAGGGAGGCTTGGAACCGGGAAGTTGGGAGGCTATACATACCGTTTTAAATGCTGACTCGACTTTACCCGACCTGGCATTACCCGACCTGGCTTTACCCTACACAATTTTACCCTACTCGACTTTACCAGACTCGACTTTACCCGACTGTACTTACGCGACTGTACTTTACCTGACCCAACTTTACTGGACTCTACTTTAACTGACTCTACTTTACCCAACTCTACTTTACCCAACTCTACTTTACCCAACTCTACTTTACCCGACTCGACTTTACCCGACTCGACTACATCCGACTCGACTTTATCCAACCCCCAAATATTATGCATGTACATGTACACATACACACACTTATAAAGTTATATGTATATAACCGCCACAACCCCCTCCCCAATATTATATATAATATATACATAATATTGCAATATCAGTTGAAGAATAACTTACCAGTGTTCCTAAATGTAGGGATGACTGTGTCAAATCCATCACAATAGTAATCCATTTGCAAGTAACAAGTTGACTGTTGTGTAGTGTGTGCCTTCAGAAATATGTGTGTGCAGTGCACTGTGGCACAGACGCTTATAAACCAAATCCAATCCACTCTCACACCTAGTCCAAGGGCATAAGCTGTAACACATTCACAGTCAGTGAGTGAAGCTGTCAGTGGATGTGCAACCCAGAGCACCATTAGGCAACCTGAGGTGTGAAAGCTTTCCTTGGCAGTTTTTGGTTAAAATCTGAGTCTTAAAGTGTCAGAGCTTAGGCCCCTTGCAATAAGTCTGAGAGTGAAGCAGACTACACATGTGTTAACTTACCAGTGACAAATGGAGGACCACTCTACAATATGTAATGCAGTCATCTCTAAATACAGTATGTATTAACATATATATATATATTTTTTTGTAGTCATATATATAGGTCTCCATATGTATATATGTGTACATATATGTAGATGTGAATGCATGTATATATATATACATATATATACATAAGTGCATATCTCATATTTATATATGTATATACACATAGGTATATGTATATTTATATGTATACACATATGTATGTGTACATCTATATTTATATCTATATCCATATATATATGTATATTACATATGTAAGTCAGGTCGGGTAAAGTTGTGTCGGATAAAGTTGTGTTGATTAAAGTAGATGTCTACTTTTTGTGCTGGGCGGTCGGTAAAGAAAGAAACAAACCAACGACTTTACCGGACCCGACTTTACCTAACCAGACTTTACCGGACCCGACTTTACCAGACCCGACTTTACCAGACCTGACTTTACCTGACCCGACTTTAGCAGACCCGACTTTAGCCGACCTGACTTTAGCCGACCCGAACCTACTTGAACCGACCTGTCTTGAACGACTCAACTTGAAACGACCCGACTTCACCTGACCCGACTTCACCCGACCCGACTTCAACCGACCCGACTTCACCCGACCTGACTTCACCCAACCCAAGCCGACTTCACCCGACCCAAGCCGACTTCACCCAACCCAAGCCGACTTCACCCGACCTGACTTGACCTGCCCGACTTGACCCAAACCGACTTGATCCGACCCGACTTGACCTGACCTGAGTTGACCTGACGGGTAAAGTCAGGTCGGGTAATGTCAGGTCGGGTAAAGTCAGGTCAGGTAAAATCAGGTCGGGTAAAGTAAGGTCGGGTAAAGTCAGGTCGGGTAAATTCTTGTCGGACAAAGTTGTGTCGATTAAAGTAGATTTCTACTTTTTGTGCCTTCACCCAACCCAAGCCGACTTCAGCCTCACCGACTTGACCCGACCTGACTTGACCTGCCTGACGTGACCCGAAGTTGTGTCGATTAAAGTAGATGTCTAGTTTTTGTGCCGGGGGTCAGTAAACAAACAAACCGATGACTTTACCGGACCCAACTTTACCGGACCCACCTTTACCGGACCCAACTTTACCAGACCCGACTTTAGCTGACCCGACTTTAGCCGACCCGACTTTAGCCAACCCAACTTTAGCTGACAAAACTTTAGCCGACACAACTTTACCCGTCCCGACTTTACCCGACCCGACTTTACCCGATCAGGCTTTAGCCGACCCGACTTTACTTGACCCGACCCTACTTGAACCGACCTGTCGTTAACCGTCCCAACTTGAACCGACCCGACTTAACCCGACCCGACTTCAACCGACCCAACTTCAACCGACCTGACTTCACACAACCCGACTTGAGCCGACCCTAGCCGACTTCACCCTCACCGACTTCACCCGACCTGACTTGACCTGCCCGACTTGACCCGAACCGACTTGATCCGACCCGACTTGACCTGACCTGAGTTGACCCGATGGGTAAAGTCAGGTCGGGTAATGTCAGGTTGGGTAAAGACAGATCGGGTAAAGTTGTGTCGGATAAAGTTGTGTTGATTAAAGTAGATGTCTACTTTTTGGGCTGGGGGTCGGTTAACAAAGAAACAAACCAACGACTTTACCGGACCCGACTTTACCTGACCAGACTTTACCGGACCCGACTTTACCGGACCCGACTTTACCGGACCCGACTTTACCAGACCCGACTTTAGCCGACCCGACTTTAGCCGACCCAAACCAACTTGAACCGACCCGTCTTGAACCGATTTGACTTGAAACGACCCCACTTCACCCGACCCCACTTCACCCGACCCCACTTCACCCGACCCCACTTCACCCGACCCAAGCCCACTTCACCCGACCCGTCAGGTAAAGTCAGGTTGGGTAAAGTGGAGTCAGGTAAAGTGGAGTCGGGTAAAGTAGAGTCGGGTAAAGTAGAGTCGGGTAAAGTAGAGTCGGGTAAATTAGAGAGGGGAAAGTAGAGTCAGGTAAAGTAGAGGTGGGTAAAGTAGAGTCGATTAAAGTAGAGTCGGGGAAAGTTGACTTTGAGTAAGAGTGTCGTGCACATGTAATATACAATCTATCTGGACACTTTGATTATTGTTTTTTATGTATATACAGTATAACCCCGTTAAACCAAGCTCAGTTAAACCAAACGATCGGTTAATCCAAACAAATGTCTAGGGTCCCTTCAAAATACTACCATTTATCATATAAAAAAGTCGGTGGGATCTCAGGTGACCTTATAACCACATCAAAGTTTGATTTAACTGTACCGGAAGTGTCGAGGGCATGACATTCTGTTTGGATTAACTGATAATTTGGATTAAAGGACTGCGGTTTAACCAACTTTTTTATATGATAAATGGTAGTATTTTGCGGGCTGCCAACAAAAGTTAGGATTAACCGATCATTTGGTTTAACCGAGCTTGGTTTAATGGGGTTGTACTGTATCCATATATAAACATATATTTGGTGAGTGGTTGGCATTTTTATTTGATTTATTTTATTTTGTTTGTTACTTTTTACTTCTATTCAAATATTTGGGATGTGGTGGAGCGAGGCTCGGAACCGGGAAGCTGGGAGGCTATACATACCGTTTTAAATGCGATAAAGTGTTTATTAATATATGTATATGTGTGTATATGTGTATATATGTATATAAGCTGTCACAACAATAAGATAAATCAAACACAATAATATTTAAGTTAGGTTTTTCTTAATGTTGTACCAGCAAGACAAGCCATCTTTGTGGTGATTATGCATCAGATGCATAATCACAGTGAATTATGTATTAATCTATTATGCATATATATATTGGTATGCAAAAGATATATCTACATGATGCACAAGAGTCCCCACAGGACCTCCCCCAAGAGTGGGCCACAGACCAGCATATACCACCATGGTTGGCTGGAGGTTCCTCTATCGTTTGGGATTTATGGCTATACCAACACAGTTCTATGATGGGCAGTTCTGTGCTGTAGCCATGTGGTGTAACTACTGAATTATTTCCTAATATTCACTGTTAATTTACTCAATCCGGTCCCAACTAAATGTCCTAGGAAGATTCAGGAAATTAGATATAATTTTTTGCTTTCTAGTGATGTATTCCAATATGAAAACTTCCCAAAACTCAGTGTGCCATAACCATATTTTTGAACCTGCTAACTGGGCCGCGTTCAGGGTCCGTCTCGGAGGCGTCTCGGCGACGTCTCGGCGATGCTTTTTGGTCTATTTGCGTTCAGGGTGCGTCTCGGAGACGTCTCGGCGATGCCTCCCTTTTCAGGCAGGAGACAAAATAGCGCCTCGAAAATGGCCGCCGCGTTCAGTGCTTTCAGCCAATCACAGCCCAGCTTGTCCATTGCAAATGGCCGCCGCCTGTGGAGGCCGCCATTTTCGAGGCGGCCAACAGCTAAATCCGTTCAGACTAGCCTGACGTCACGGGCGCCTCCGAGGCGCCTCCGAGACGGAGCCTGAACGCGGCCCTGATCCTATATAAAATTCGACCTTGGAAATGGAACCGGGGGTCGAATGAAGTATTTAACCACCATAGCCCGATCGAGGTAAGCTCTCCAACCTGATAAGTGTATCAGTATCTAAGTTAGATATGTCAAATCAAATCTAGATAATTGGTTTGGTTTTGAAAATTTTATATTTCATCGGACTATGCAGCTTTAAGTTTGGTTGCGGAGTGGCACCAATAGTGTTTGTGTGATGCAGGGGCCACACCACACAGTGCGTCTTATCATATCTGTGCTAACAATGCACCAAGTGGCGGGTGTTGGGGCCGGCTCGAGGCCTGCTATAGAAGTGTCCCTAATCCATCACGCCTCGTAATGAGGCCCCCCCCCCTTCCACCACCCCCCCCCCCCTCCCACCCCCGAGAGCGGAGATAACAGCAGATACAATAGATACTGGCCAGTTTTATGGGAACTTATCAGTCACCCAGGCAGCAGCCACACTGAAAACAGCCCTGCAAGTGAGCGATAATGCCTTTAATCCCAACTCGCTTTATCACCAAAATCAATTTTCATGGCGCAATTCTACATTTAATATTCCTCTTTGATTTTTGCGGGTTTTCTTTTTCTTTTTTTTTAAATGTCCTCATATTTTTTTTTGTTTAAATAAACGAAATACAATTCTGGAATTGGTATTGTGTTGTGTTGTATTGTTTTCCTTGAAGCAACACGCTTCCGTTAGGTTCACCTTAGAAGACTCCACGTTTGGTCACCATGGCAACCTGGGCGTGGTTAATGTAGCACACTGGATGGGTTTTCTCAATGGGGTACTTCCCCGCGCGATGTTTTCTCAGGACGAGGCTTGTTCACAAAGCGAGGCTCAGCTTCAAAGTGGCTGTTCTGAAAGGACACACAAGCCACGAGGGTGCTCAAACTCAAAGTGGCAGTTTTGAGCTTCACGCCACTTTAAAATAGGTTTCTCAAAATTAGGCACCTCAACATGTGCACACGCAAATTAAGGCTGCTCTATTTGGAGGTTTTCAAAGGGAGGCTTCTCAAGATGAGGCTGCTCAGAACGAGGCTGATCAGAACGAGGCTGATCAGAACGAGTCTGCCCAGAAAGAGGCTGCTCAGAACGAGGCTGCTCAGAACGAGGCTGATCAGAACGAGTCTGCCCAGAAAGAGGCTGCTCAGAACGAGGCTGCTCAGAACGAGACTGCTCAGAAAGAGGCTGCTCAGAAAGAGGCTGCTCAGAAAGAGGCTGCTCAGAAAGAGGCTGCTCAGAAAGAGGCTGCTCAGAAAGAGGCTGCTCAGAAAGAGGCTGCTCAGAACGAGGCTGCTCAGAACGAGGCTGCTCAGAACGAGGCTGCTCAGAAAGAGGCTGCTCAGAAAGAGGCTGCACAGAACGAGGCTGCTCAGAAAGAGGCTGCTCAGAACGAGGCTGCTCAGAAAGAGGCTGCTCAGAAAGAGGCTGCTCAGAAAGAGGCTGCTCAGGTTGGTTGGTTGTTGGTTGTTGGAGTTTGATGTATATCTACCCTATTCTCCATACCACCTGCTCTTCCACCACATCCCACCCTCCCCCCAGCCACTCATAGATCCTTCCCCACCACATCAACTCGCCTGCACCACATCCCCACCACAACCCGCTCCACGATCTCACACACCGTCCCCCCCACACACACCGTCCATAAAACACCCTCCCCCCACAACCTTCCCCCACACAGCTGCCACCAACACACCCTCCCGCACACACCCTCCCCTAACACACCCTCCCACACACACACCCTCCCCCGACACACCTGCCACCAACACACCCTCCCAGACACACCCTCCTCCACACACACCCTCCTACACACACCCTCCCAGACAACACCCTCCCCCCACACACCATCCCCCCCACACGATCCCCCACACACATGTCATCACACACACCCTCCCACACACACACACCCTCCACCACACACCCTCCCCCAACACACCGTTCCCCCACACCATCCCCCCACACACCGTCCCCCACACACCCTCCCCACACACACACCCTCCCACACACACCCTCCCACACACACCCTTCCCCATACAGCGTCCCCCACACACCGTCCTCCCACACCGCCCCCCACACAAGCCCTCCCCCACACACACCCTCCCCACACACATGTCCCCACACACCCTCCCCCACACCCTCGCCCACACCCTCCCCACACACACCCTCTCCCACACACATTCAACACATACACCCCACACACCCAACCCCAAACACCCTACCCCATCTCACACACCCCATACCCACCCCACACCCTCTACCCACACTCTCCCCAAACCCTCCCCCCCCCCCCACACAGTACCCCAAACCCTCCCCCCTCCCCCACCTCTCCTCCAGACCCTCTACTCTCTGCCCCTTCAGCGGAAATCAAAACGGTTTCCGCAAGAAGTGGCGGCTGGACCCGATACTGTGCGGCAGTGAGGGGGCGCCACCAGCGGGGCCTGAACGGCTGGGAAGAGCCAGCGCGCGAAGGAAATAGCGGCCATCGGAGGAGTGGGATCGGATGCGTGAGGGCCAAGGACCAGACTCGGTTTCAGTATGGGCCAGTCTCAGTTTCAGTATGATGCATTCTCGGTTTCAGTACGGTACAGTCTCGATTTCAGTACGGTACAGTCTCGGTTTCAGTATGGTGCAGTCCCAGTTTCAGTATGGTGCCGTCTCGGTTTCAGTATGGGGAAGTTTCTATTTCAGTACGGTGCAGTCTCGGTTTCAGTACGGTGCACTGTCGGTGTCAGTACGGTGCAGTGTCGGTTTCAGTACGGTGCAGTCTCGGTTTCAGTACGGTGCCATCTCGGTTTCAGTACGATGCAATCTCGGTTTCAGTATGTGGCAGTCTCAGTTTTAGTATCTGGCAGTCTCGGTTTCAGTATGGGACAGTCTCGGTTTCATCAAAGTCTTGTCAGGGGTGTATTGCAGAGTAGTCTGGGTTTCAGTGTTGGTTTCACTGTAAATCAGTTTCGGTTTTACTGTGGGGCAGTCTTTGTGTTCACGACTAGGCAGTCCTGGTTTCAGTCCTGGTTTCAGTCCTGGTTTCAGTCCTGGTGGCAGTCTCGGTTTCAGCATGGGGAAGTCTCGGTTTCAGCATGGGGCAGCCTTAAAGCTGCATAGTCCGATGAAATATCAAATTGTCAAAACCAAGCCAATTACCTAGATTATATTTTACATATATAACTTAGATACTGATGCACTTATTAAGCATTTGTTTCTGCGTAGAAGGCAATACTGAGTCAATTTAACCGAACCTGTTACTGTAGAAGTCTATGGTGTCAGAGTTTTAATATCACTATAGGCCAGCCTCGGTTTCACCGAAGCCCAGCCTCATTTCAGTGCAGTGGTGTTGTGTGGCTCGGTGATGGCGGGGTGTGGGTGCTGGTTACAGGTGTTTAGAACTAATTGCATATCATTCAGCATCCATTGCAGTATATTGGCTCGATTTAAAGTTGCATAGTCCGATGGTTTTGAATTTCTATATTTTTTCTGAGATAAATATATTAGATCGATCACTAGTATCTACTTTACATTAGTTCAAAGTTACTTTTATTTTAAATGGTAAACTGTTGAGGTATTTTGAGTGCAAACATGGAAAATTAGTTTTGGCATGCTTGCCAAAACTCTGACACCATAGACTTCTGCAGTAACAGGTTCGGCTAAATTGACTCAGTATTGCCTTCTATTTGTTTGTTCTGTAAAGCGCCTGAGAACCGCTTGCTGGATCGGGCGCTACATAAATGTGTTATGTATTATTATTATTTATTCTACGCAGAAACAAATGCTTAATAAGTGCATCAGTATATAAGTTAGATATGTGAAATCAAATCTAGATAATTGGTTTGGTTTTGAAAATGTTATATTTCATCGGAATATGCAGCTTTAATGTTTGCATAGATGTCACAAGTTGCTGACTTCTTTAAATGCTCCGCTTACACTCCCGCCACCCCACACCCACACACCCACACACCCACACCCACACCCACAAATCCATCCACAAGCCCGGATGTGGTGGCTAAAATGTAGAGCGCAGGCCTCCCATGTGGGAAATCAGAAAAGCAATTCCCGGTCAAGTCAAACCATTGATGTACAAAATTGATACTTGTCGCTTCCTAACTTAGCGCTCAGCATTAATAGGATAAGGCAAGGACTGGTTAGCTCAGCGTCAAGATAATGTCACTGAGTGCGATATCGGGTCATAGTGCTGATGGCCTGATTTCCCAATGGGGCAGCACTATAAAGTCACCATGAGTGTGCACTGTGACAAGTCGGTATCCATCCTGAGATGGCCTTAGTTGCTGCTAGGCTGTAAAACCCCAACAAACAAACCGCACATACCATACCCACCCACACCCCGTTACATGTCCGCCCACAACTCACACCCACCCACACACACACACACCCCACGTCCACACATCCCATACACACATTGACCTACACCCTACCCCTACCCACACCCCACACCGATTCCTACACCCGTCACACCCCCACACCCCCACGCCCCCCCCCCAACCCCGCGCTACTAATTAGGCATTGACTATTACTCACTGACTTGGGTGACAGGTACCATGCTCGGCGACCTTTACTAATGCGTCCTGTGGCCACAGGGGGGCGCCACCGAGGGTAGACATATGGTCCGGCATCGCGCCTGACCACGCTGCTATGTCTGTAAGATTGTAAAGGGGGGTGCGGGAGGCGGGCGGGGGTGGGGTGGGGGTTGCATGGGGAGGGGGGGGGGCGCTCCCCAGGGGTAGGAGCTGTAACATTTCATAAACCCAAAATGCCAATGTCTGATTTCATTTGTTTGTTCTTTGTGTCTATGTAATTGGAGGTTGGGGCTTGGGTAGGAAAAAGCATTGGTGGTTTTTGAATAGGTCTTGTTTCGTTCCGCTTGAGTCATTTGAGAACGCCGATGCCACGCTGTGGGAACTGGGTTGTAGGTCACGTGGTACCATTGGAAGGACGTGGTCATGTTGGAGCTGGGAGGAGATGGAGGACGTAACCAAGGTTACCGTAGCCAGAGAAGAAATATGTGTAGACGGGGAGGGAGGTTGAGTTGGTGCCGTGCCGTGCATAACCTCAATTTTATTCAAAATTAATAGAAATTCAGAACAATAAACATACACATTTAATATAATCTGTTTGTTAAACATCTTATCTGTTTGTGTGTCAAGCGGTTTGTTTCTATGTGGTGTGGTTTTAGAGATATTTCACTTTTCTGGATGAAGATCGAACATGACCATTGAGTTTGCAGTGTAACTGTGTGTTGTTTTGGAGCCAAGTTGCACATGCACTGACCTAATTAGCAATGCTGATGTCAAGTCCAGACGGGATGGCCGAATGAGTTAGAGCATCCGTCTCCCGTGTTTGGTAGATCATGGGGTCGTGGGTTCGAACCCTGGTCGAGTAAAACCAATGACTTAAAAATGTATACTTGTCGCTTCCTAGCCAGGTGCTCGGCATTATTAGGAGAGGGCAAGGAGCAGTGGAATGATGAAGACCAATCGTCCCCGATTGAAATTTCCCTTGCTTTAACAACTAGTGTACCAACAACCAAAAAAGTGAAATAGGTCTACATCGCACTGACCAAATCCATAACATTCTTTCCTATTTAGCTGTTACCGGTTACTGGTTAATGCGTTCAAAATGTCAGCTTCCGCTGCTCAGAATACCAGATGTGATTCCACAACAGTGTTATCTCCTTAATATGGGGGTTGAGCGCCCTCAAGCGTTCATAATGTATGTCACGTTGGTCAATGTTCATCGCAGGGCCCACCAAACCTCGATTCTGATATACGGTAGATAGATTAATCCTTAATATATTTCAGTTGATAGTTTTGCATAATTATTGCCATGTAGGATTAGTGTCACACTAAATAGGAACTTCGGATTTCATTCACCACGAGGCGACCTCAGTACATAGTACGGCGTCATATCAAAGTAAATGGTTTAGTTCTTTGATCCCTGACCTCTGTCCTCTGACCTCTGATCTCCATCCAACAGAGGGTGTCTACTCGCAACAGATGACATTTGGTCGAGAGAGCAGATGGCTTTTAGGAAGGACAGCCACGGTTTATTTGCGGCAGTCGAAAATTAGGAGCAGCAGACGACATTTGTGTGGAACAGACGACATTTACTGACAAGACAGCCGAAATCTTAATAGCCACGGAGTGGATTCAGTGGCGGCAGACGACATTTAGTCCTTGGAGACCAACCAGTGTTGTACCAGACGGTATTTAGCATCACCAGACGAGAGTTACCGACAGCAGACGATATGTCCTCAGAGCAGACGATATGTACTGGCAGCAGACGATATTTCACGACAGCAGACGATATATACCGACAGAAGACCATATGTCCCGACACCAGACGATATATCCTGAGAGCAGACGATATGTACCGACAGCAGATGATATGTACCTGCGGCAGACGATATTTCACGACAGTAGACGATATGTACCGACATCATACCATATGTACTGACACCAGACGATATGTCCTGACACCAGACGATATGTCCTGAGAGCTGACGATATGTACCGACAGCAGACGATATGTAACGACACCAGACGATATGTACCGACACCAGACGATATGTACCGACACCAGACGATATGTCCCGACACCAGACGATATGTACCGACAGCAGGCGATATATACCGACAGCAGACGATATGTCCCGACACCAGACAATATGTCCCGACACCAGGCGATATATATACCAACAGCAGACGATATGTCCCGATGGCAAACGATATGTACCGACATCAGACGATAATAACCCAAAGCAGGCGACATTTACCCACAGCAGACGAGATTCAATAGCAACAGAATGAATTCAGTAGAAACCAATCAATAAGCTACAGTTTAAGCTCGCAAACGTGGACACGCCCCCCCCCCCCCCCACCCAGGGCACGTGATGTCATACCCTTGAGGGATTAAGCGGGGACTTCACTGCGTCTCCATTTGACCCAGTTCCATCTGCTCTGTGCCAGAAACCCACAACACCCCGCCAGACAACATCGCCATCTGCGCCTGCTCACTGCTGCGCACAGTCATCCACACTCAAACAGGCACCCTTCCGACCCCCTGACCCTCACCCCCGCCCATGCCCCGGCTCCGCCCCTGCTGCCATAACCTCGACTCATATCACTTCCGCTTGCGCATGCGTATTTGCCATGAAGGATAGGATGTCTCCATTACGTGGTGTGGCGTTATGCTGCTAGCGCCGGGCCTTGCTGGCGGCTTGGGGATGTGGGAGAAGGAGGGGGGGGGTGTATCCCTATACACATATGTGGGTGTGGGTGGGTGTGGGTGTGGGTGTGGGGGGGGGGGGGGGGGGGGGTTAGGGAGAGGTGTGGGGTGTGGTGAGCCTGAGGTACACTCATGTGACACCTTTTTAGAGCAGAAGTACACCAGATCACTCCGCGTCTCGTGCTCAGCCCCAATGTGTGTTGGGATTACTATCATGGTGAACCTACATAACACACACACATATATATATATATATATATATATATATATATATATATATGTATTTATATATGTGGGTCGTTCCGAAGTGTGTACCAATAGTGTGACATCAGTACAGAAAATCAAAATGCTGCCAAGTCTATAAACAAGTTTCCTCATTGTATGTCCTTTGATCTGAATAATTGAAATAAACATATTCTGGCATTTTTAAGTAGGTCAAATGATGCTCACACCCAATAAATAGCAGTATAGCATGGAAACCAATCTGACTCCAAAATCAAATATTTTCCACACAAAACTTGACATTTTTAGGACATTTCACACTTGCTTTATAAACAGTAGTAATAATAATTTGAAACCTCATTGCTATGGTTTTGTCTTATTTGTGAATATTAAAGAGAAAAGCAAGAAAATATTAGCAGAGTAACGGATTAGCAGAGTAACAAAGTGGAAACAAACAATTTTACACAAATGTTCGGCTCAAATTTCAATGTTTAGGGGCAATTTCAGGATTTATCTTTTACTATACCATAACTGGGTCCATGCATAGTGTCAAATGGTGAAAATAATTCCTGTACTGTATCTGTACTCAGTGTTTGATACAGAGTTTCATAGTATTTGCAAGTGGAAACGAAATGTTACGATGTTAATGACTCCAGAAAATGTTAACTATTTCATCATTTAAATATTTTTTTTAGAAATAAATGTCTTCAACTTAATGAAGACATTGTATATGACCATTTGAAGTGAAATGAGCTGTTGTTCAGAGGTTTTCATTAAGTTTGTGACACTTTATTTTCAATGCTGTTGACAATGTCACAAATTAGTGATGTAATTTTCTATGTATTTAGCTACATCCATCCCAATAAGATACATAATACACAATATTAACATTTACTTTTGATCTAAACTATCTCCCACATTATTTGGCTAACTGATGAAATCTAAATATTGACACTCCAATAAAGGGTTTCTTTGAAATATGCATTTCTAGTAGACTACCTCAAGTGGTACACAGTTTCTGAGAACGACCCATATATATAACTATACATATATATATATGTATTTATATATATATGTAGTGGTCTGCACTGACCTCTCAGGCAAGGAGCCGCATAGACAGGTAGGCATGGGTAGTGTGTTGATATCAGGGAGCCTAGGTGGTGTAATGGTTAGCACACTGGCCCGGAATGCAAAGAGATGTGGGTTCGAGTCCCGCTCTAGGCGCAATATTTCCCATTTTCATCACCCCCATGACACTGGTTGCTGTGACCATGATTCTGTACAAGCTACGCGCTGTATAGTTGTTGAACCTACCCTGTGTATGTATGTAAGTGCATTGTCAGTATGTATGTAATTGTAAGCATTAAAAGACTTACAATTCCAGGGGGACGAGTGTAGTGGTCTGCACTGACCTCTCAGGCAAGGAGCCGCATAGAGAGGTAGGCGTGGGTAGTGTGTTGATATCAGGGAGCCTAGGTGGTGTAATGGTTAGCACACTGGCCCGGAATGCAAAGAGATGTGGGTTCGAGTCCCGCTCTAGGCGCAATATTTCCCATTTTCATCACCCCCACGACATATATATATATATATTTATATATATATACATATATGTGCCTCTGAACAACTATGGGTTAGGTAATTGTGCATGTTATTCATAACATGTATAATTTACTGGCGGAGGCACGGAACCCGCCATTGAGTTAACCGGCAACACTGTCGACAACTAACGGATAACCGTTGAACTAGCCCCACCCTGTCATGCAGGTGGAGCCACCTAGCATTTCAAACCTGAGCAATGTTATCCAGACGCTGGATCCCCAGCACCTTTCGCACCAAAAACCACACATGATATGAAATTCAAACTTTCAAACCCCTCCACGGCCCCACTCCTCCTGCCACAGTCATACAGCAAGGATTTCCACCACCTTTCTTCACTCACCCACCCACCCCGCAGAGGATGGACTCATGGGTAGGGTTGAGGGTTTGAATCCGGCACTCTCCAGGACCATGAACATTGACCGAGAGGGTGGAAAAAAGTCAGACAATTGTACATTAATCTTGTTGTTCTGGATGAAAGATAAAAACCAATGTATGGAACTGTCCGCCTCCGTCTTCGTAAATTATGATCATAATAAACTAGATCATCATCATCATCATCATGCTGTCGGTCGCGATGCGACAAAGACTGCTTTCATTACTTGACTGCCACTCTCCATTAGCTCTCCGCGGTTGTACATTTCATGAAAGCTGCCTGCAAAAGTGTTGAGGTGATGCTGGCTTTTGCCAGTTACCAGCGGCACTCTCTCAGACAGGCGCAAAACTATTTGTCCCTGCAGTGGCTGGTCGGAAGACTTGGGGTATACAGGTAATAAACTAGATAAACATATATATATATATACGTGGGCATGTATGTATATACTAATTTATGGGCTAGGTAATTATTATCATAATGAACCTACATAGCACACACATATATCTAATACACAAACATATATATGTGCTGTATACGCATTATACTAGTATAATTATCCGTAAACTGATTATCCTTTAATGGTGCCTCTGTCTGGACACCTCACAACTATTGATGCATATCAACTCAGGCGAATGGACAGGCTCTCTACCTTGCCTGGTGCTGCCACCTGGCCTATTCAGCTGTCACGATTCAGCCGCTTGCCTGACCCACTCACTTAAAAATTATTCAGCGGTCATGATTCAGCCTCTTGCCTGTACTACTCGCTTAACAAAATTGTATGGTACCGTCAATAGGGCGCTTACCTCTTGCCAGAGAATGCAGTTTTCCGTCCCGCTACTTTGTTTGTCTTTCCTTCCATCTTGTAGGAAATAGACTTGGCACCTCTGCATTTGCGTATATGGATAGTGATAAGCCCCTTATCGCGTGTAATAAGATCTGTCGTGTATAGTGCCCCCCCCCCCTCCTGTTGGTGACGGGTGGGGGGTGGGGGGGTGGGGGTCTGCCAGCATTCTCTGCGCTCCCCCACCCTTCGCGGGTTGGGCCGCACACTCCACACGCTGACTAATAATGCATTTAATTTGGGTACAGCGACCGAAAAATCAGGGCACAGGCACTGGGAAGGTGGCTTGTGGGTGGTGGGTGTTCAGATGAATAAATGTATTTACCAACAAGAAGTAAAATATGTCCACCCAGTTATAAGCCATGTTCACACACAGGCGTTAAGTCGCCTCAACTAATTTGCCTTGTCTAGATCGGCTCATATTCGCCGTGTGGATGCGATGCTAAGGCAGATTAGGGCTGATTCGCCTCAACTCGTTCGCTTCATCTAATCCACGTCACGAGGTAGCTTATATGAACCGAACTAGCTTAAGTCGGCCCACCTTGCCTGTGTGGACAGTAGCGGTTTACTTGAGGCGGATTAAGCATGTCACACTATATAATATAATTTGGTCTATGAACCTGCTAGAGGTGCACAGATATTTTGTTCATGATTTATTTTAAGATTTTCACTGCCCAGCAGAAGTTTTGACCGTTCCAAACCAATACGATTCAGTCCATACATATCTAGGTTGAACCCACACTCTCTCGTGGCGACGTCGACTAACCGAAACTGGCGCTAGTTACTATGGACTTGCTCATGCACAGATATCGATTTCTGCCTTGATCCGCTCCGTGTGTGGACATGACACTAGTTCGCTTCATCTAATTCGCTTCATCTAAGTCTGCCTAAGGCCGGTGCAAGTTGTGGGCGTGAACACGGCTATAGAAGCGCACTTGGTTTAGGACCGTGAGTAGTATACTGCGCTAGGTATTGGTACCAGGCTGTGCAGTGAGTCGGGTGTGCAGAGGAGGAAGGGTTCCTGTAAGTAGGGACTCTATTAAATTTACATTATTGTGTTATTACTTATTTTAAAAGGCTTTCCTCATATCTATCAAAGTATGATCTTATCCTACTATTCAGGTGTTATTTAACATGTCAGTTCCCGATTTGTTATCAATGATTACATATTGTAGCAGTCTGCACTGACCTCTTATCGAAGGAGCCGCATAGACAGGTAGGCGTGGGTAGTGTGGTGACATCAGGGAGCCTAGCTGGTTTAATGGTTAGCACACTGGCCGGGAATACAAGAGATGTGGGTTTCATTCCCACCTTAGGCATAATATTTCCCATTTTCATCACACCCCACCCCCACGACTATATCATGTTTATTCGCATGTTTAGCAAAATGTCACGTACAATTGCCACTGTTAAAAATCAATGTGCTCTAGAGGCATCGTTAAATAAAACAAGCTTTTTTAAAGTTGCATAGTCCGATGACCCTCAGTTTCCGCCATTTTTCTTAGATAAATATATTGATTTGATCGTTATAATCCACCCTACTTTCGTTTGAAGTAATTTTTATTTTAAATACCTAACGTTTGAGATATTTGAAGTATAAACGCGTAAAATTAGTTTTGGCAAGGACGCCAAAAGTCTGACACCCAAGGATTCAGCAGTAACAGGTTCTCTTAAATGGATTCAGTATTCCCTTCAATGTCGCAACAAATGCTTAATAGCTGCATCAGTATCTACGTTAGATATGTAGGGTCAAAGTCCATATAATTGCTTTGGTTTTGAAAATTTGATGCTTCATCGGACTATGCAGCTTTAACAAAAAAGAAATTCTAATCTCATTATCATATTGAGAAAGTCCATTTGGCATTATTTATATTCCAAAACTGAATAAAACAATTTGTAAAAGTAAAGCGGCGTTTCCAAAACGACTGGTGTCACTGTGAAATTAGAGGGCGAGTGCTCGGTCCGGCTGTGGTAGGATGGACTTAAAGATGGCTAATGCCTGGTACACACCTACCGTTTGTGCGCACGCACCTCTCGTATACGATCGAAAACTGCCCGTTTCGCCCACAAAAATCGCTTGGTGTGCGCTCCCTGCGCACACCTAGCGATTGCGATTCGCGTATAAAACTCAGTTTTTAGGGCTAAAAGCGGCCGATTATGATTGCGATTCGCGATTCGAAAAACGAATCGGCCCGTTTTCAGTTTTAAGCGGGTCGGGTCGAGTCGCGAGTTTTAGTGCGCGAATACTATACGGGAGGTGTGTACTAGGCATTAGAAATAGGAACCACATAAAAACAAGCGGGCCGCGTCTCAGCGACCTACTTTGGCTCCACGTGATAGAACTCGCCGAGACCTCCTGGCGGGAAGTGACGCCGCGAATGCGCAATAAACATGTTTATATATAACTGTTGGTCCCGCCCCCTTATCACACCTACTGCCGCTAGGTACCGCCAGGGGGCTCCTCGGCCAGACGCCCCCTGGCGAGGGAGTCGGGCAGGATGCGTAACTCAGCCACATCCAAAAGCCCCCCCTGGTGGGATTAGTGGTAATTATTCGACCGAAGCACCGCCCCTTAACTGTGCGTCCTCTTATTTTGGCCTGCATTTGTAGGGGAATACCAGCTATATATATGTGTATACAGTACAACCCGGTTAAACCAAGCTCGGTTAAACCAAACGATCGGTTAATCCAAACTTTTTTTGGCGGCATTTTTATTTTTATTTTTATTTTTTTGGGGTACATTAGTTGTTTAAGCAGGGGAAATTTCAGTCGCAGACGACTGCTCTTCCTCATTCCACTGCTCCTTGCCCTATCCTAGTAATGCCGAGCGTCTGGCTAGGAAGCGACAAGTATCAATTTTTAAGTCATTGGTTTGACTCGACCTGGATTATATTATAAAAAAGTTGGTTAATCCAAAGTCGGTTAATCCAAAGTATCGGTTAATCCAAACAAAATTGTCGGGCGCCAGACCACTTCCGGTATGGTTAAACCAAACTTGCATGTGGTTATAAGGTCATCTGAGACTTTTTTACATGAAAAAAGTGTGGATTAACCGATCGTTTGTCCCGTGTAACGATTTCAACTTCCCCCCTTCCCAAGTTCCCCCCTGGGAATCTGAAAACGTTTTTAACTTCCCTCCGGGGAAATTAAAAACGTTTTCAGATTCCTGGGGGGGGGGGGGACTTAAAAACAGTTTTCAGATTCCTCCCCCTATTTTCAAATTCCCCCCTCCGGGAATTTAAAATTGTTTAAAAATCTTTAAAAAAACGTTTGAAATTTCACACCTATAATATTTTGTTCTTAACCATCTTGGAGACTTTTTGTGTCATTTGTGGTTAAATATGTTTTATTGTACTAGTAATAATTTCCATTATGCTATTCTCTGTATATTATAATATTTGTCATGAAAAATAACAAAAAAATAACAAAAAATAACAAAAATAAAGAGAATTCGCCAAAAATGGGGGGGAGGGAAAGTTAAAACGAGGGAGGCAATTTGAAAACGTTTTCAAATTCCCCTGGGAGGAATTTGAAAACGTCTTCAAGTTCCCGGGGGGAACTTGAATATGGGGGTAATTTGAAATCTTTACACCGGGGGTGGGGGTCACCCATATAGCAGTACACACATAGCAGTGGTTAATGTAATAGGAATATCCCTTATGTGCCTTTATACTCGCATAATTCTTGTGCATCATATATATATAGATATATCATTATTTCCTACAAGATGGAAGGAAAGACAAACAAGGTAGTGGGATGAAAAACTGTATTCTCTCGCAAGACATAAGTGCCCTATTGCCGGTAAAAAAACATTTTGCTATAAGAGTGGTACAGGCAAGAGATTGAATTGTGACAGCTGAATAGGCCAGGTGGCAGCACCAGGCAAGGCAGAGAGCCTGTCCATTCACCTCAGTTGTTAAGTGGCAATAGTTGTGAGGTGGCCAGACATGGTGTCTAGCAGAGACACCATTAAAGGATAATCAGTTCACAGATAATTATACTTGTATAATGCTCATAGTAGTCATAGAGCACATATAAACAACAGGTCTATAGGCCATAATGGTCAGATGCAGCTGGCATACAGTGCTTAGAGACCCTCACAGGTGGCCAATACTGTAACTACACAGGGCCAGTTAGATAGGATACAGTGAGTATACCGAAGATAGATAGTGTCCTTGTTGATTATTATTGTGTTAATTATTAGTATTAGTATTATTATTGGTATTATTATTATTATTACACGATATACTGTACTGCCTCTTTCATGTTCATGACTGGTGGCGCCACCTCCGGCGCTACCCGGTACCTTCATACCCTAAGAACATCACTCGCATCAGCGGATTATATATGTGTATATATATATAGATATATATTCATATATATAGTGTATATATGGTGCAGGCCCTGTGGGGCATTGGTAGGAGATAACACCAGGAGAGTATTGATAGAAGTAGACACCTAGCTCGTCTACCACTCTCTGCTGCTTTAGACGCACCTACCGGAAGTGCAGTCAGAAGCCGTGCTCGACTTCCGGTGAAGGTGTTCACCTCCCGCCTCCTATCCCACTCCGTGCCCAACACCGGTATAGATGTTGCCGGGCAGAATTAGTTCAATCAGCGTCCGCCAACCAGATAGCGCCTTGATCTCGATGTGGGGGGGGGGGGGGGGGGGGTCGAGAGAGAAGGAGTGGGGGAGGGGGAGGGGGTGGAGGGGGTAGAGGTGTTGGAGGGAACGCGTCCTCAGCAGGTCATTGAGATTTCCTCCGAATTGGTCAAAGCTACCCAACAGTCCGTGACAAAGGACATGCATTCACTGAGTCATATTTCCGTGATGGGCCACAGTGGCCATATCAGTAGAGCGCAGATTTCACGTGCGGAAGGTCAGGAGTTTGAATCCCATCCGAGTCAAGCTAATGACTTACAGAATTGATACTTGTCGCTACCTAGCCTGGCGCTTGGTATTACTACGATAGGGCAAGGACTGGTTAGCTCAGTGTCAGGATAAGGTGACTGAGTGTGATATTGGGTCATGGTGCCAGCGACCTGATCCACCAGTGGAGCAGAGCTGTGCAGTTGTCATGAGTGTGCACTGTCACAAGTCGGTACCCTACCATGACCATAGATGTTGCTAAGACATAAAACCCCAACAAAGAAACATATTTGTGTGCATACCTGTCAGTGGATTCTGGGCAGGCCAGGCTCGGTCCAGGGGACTACTCCGCAATAGACAAATACAAAATTAACCACGTTCTAATATTTCTTTTTCACTTTCATTATGAATTAAAAGCTCCATGTATGTTGAGGTTTTAGATCCTAGCAACCTGATATCGGAATGGGTACGGTATGCCCTCACGGTGTCAGTATAGTGCCGTCCCTATTGGGATATACCACACGATTAGCACCATGACCGAATATCCCATTCAGTTGTGTTATTCTGAACACGCGAGTCTTTTCCATATCATACTAACAGAGAACCCCATTCAAGGTAGTCATGGGCATCAATCGATTTGATTTGTTTGATTTGACTCGGCAGGGGATTGATCCCATGTCAATCTCACTCTGGAAGCGGGCGCTGAACCCAGTCAGTCACCTCAGTCTAGTCACATAAACCCTACGTGGAACTGGTGTTTTGTTTAAAGTCATTGACTCGGCAGGGGATTGATCCCATGTCAATCTCACTCTGGAAGCGAGCGCTGAACCCAGTCAGTCACCTCAGTCTAGTCACATAAACCCTACGTGGAGCTGGTGTTTTGTTTAAAGTCATTGACTCGGCAGGGGATTGATCCCATGTCAATCTCACTCTGGAAGCGGGCGCTGAACCCAGTCTCAGTCAGCCTCAGTGCGTCTAGTCAGCATAAACCCCTACGTGGAGACTGGTGTGTTTTGTTTAAAGTCATTGACTTGGCAGGGGATTGATCCCATGTCAATCTCACTCTGGAAGCGGGCGCTGAACCCAGTCAGTCACCTCGCAGTCCTAAACCCTCGGTGTTTGTTAAGTCATTGACTCGCAGGATATCCCATGTCAATCCATCTGGAAGCGGGCGCTGACCCGTCAGTCCCTCGTCTAGTCCTAAACCCGTGGAGCTGGTGTTTTGTTTAAAGTCATTGACTCGGCAGGGGATTGATCCCATGTCAATCTCACTCTGGAAGCGGGCGCTGAACCCAGTCAGTCACCTCAGTCTAGTCACATAAACCCTACGTGGAGCTGGTGTTTTGTTTAAAGTCATTGACTCGGCAGGGGATTGATCCCATGTCAATCTCACTCTGGAAGCGGGCGCTGAACCCAGTCAGTCGCCTCAGTCTAGTCACATAAACCCGACGTGGAGCTGGTGTTTTGTTTAAAGCTCTCCAGAGTCCGATGATTTTTAGTTTTTGTCATTTCCTGATATAAATATATAAGGTTGATCATTATAATCTCTCTTACTTTGGTTTGAAGTAACTTTTATTTTAAATGGCTACCTTTTGAAATATTTGAAGTGCAAACATGCCACATTAACTGTTGCAAGGGCACCAACACTGTGACGCGATAGGCTTCAGCAGTAACAGGTCCTAGTAAACTGACTCAGTATTCCCTTCTATGCAGCAGCAAATGCTTTTTTTGGTCTTTTTTTTGTGACAAGTTTTTTATTCTGCCCATAATGTATAAGCTCCCGTGAGGGTGCTTGTTTTCAACGCTGGACAGCTGTGATACTAGATTTTTCTTTTTTTGAGGCTGTATTTATTCTGTCCATAGCATGTAAGCCCGGGTACCCAGGCTTGTTTTCAATGCTGGTCAGCTGTAGTGTTGGTGTTGTCTTACCAAGCAGTAGCTGCTGATAAGTTATGTGATTGTCTGCATTTCAGTAGCAGATAGATCTGTTGGTACGTTTAGTAGCCTATGTTAGTTTTGTTGGGCCCTCTTGGCATTGTATTTTTGTTCTATTCTTATTACTATGTTAGTTGTTTTCTTAAGCTTCTATATTAGTGTTTTGGGGTTTTCTTGGGAAGAGTTTTCCGCTTTTTTCTACTAAATTCTATACTAGCCTATTTTAATTACATTTCCATAGGCTTGTACGTAATAGGTGGTTGAGTTATGTTTGTTTGAAATTGATTTGATTTATATTGTTGTTGGATATGTTATCTGGCTTTTATATTTCTGGTTATCCTGCCCTGGGCTGTCCAGTTGGTGGGCCGTGACATATCACCTGCCCCCTTGTGGTGCAGTTCAGTTTGGGTTCCCAGTTTTTATTTTGCACAGATATTTTTTGTACGTTTTTAGGTCAGGGATTGTTCTTTCTTTCACCGTTTGCACATTCCATGCCTTGGTGGCCATTTGGTCTGGTCCCGCACTCAGGAGTGTTTACCTGATCTTTATCGGGCCAACCTTTGCGTTTTGGGTGTTAGTAGTTTCTATATTAGTTTTTTTTTATTTTCAATGTTTTTTTCTAACCTGTATATGATAACTTAGCCTAGTATGTCCATCTACGCAGATGACACATAGGCCTGCGGGAGAGGATCCCATCCCATTGTGGTTTGATACAGCATCCTTTCACCCACGCCCTATCCTTAGATAGTAAACCCGTGTGCCAGAACACCCCTGGAGCCTTCAGGACTGGGACTAGGTGGGATGGTTGTGTTGTACTACTTTTGAATATTGCTTAATAAATTGCTTCATCAATATCTAAGTTAGATATGTAGAATCAAATCTAGGTCAGTATTTTGGTTTTGAAGATTTGATGCTTTCTTCGGACTATGCAACTTTAACAGTAACTAATTAAAGATGCACAATCCGATGAAGGCACTTAACCTAGATTTGATGATACATGCCGAACTTAAATACTGCTGCACTTATGAAATATTTGTCACTGGCTATAAGGGGACTGAGTCAATTTAACAGAACCAGTTTCTGCTGAAGTCGTTGGTGTCAGAATTGTGATGTGCTTACCAAAATTAATTTGGCATGTTTTCACTTCAAATAATATCTCCAAAGTTAGCTATTAAAAAACAAGTTATTCCAAACTTAAAGTAAAATAGATTATATCCATCGATGTAATGTATTTATTATGTCAGAAGATGGCAGGATCTTTCTTTTTTTAAGTATTAAAATAATTTTTTTAAATCATTGGACTATGCAACTTAAACAAATTCCAACACGGTGTTTTTTCTCCGCTTCTCTGCGGTATTATCGCGCATTGAAGGTTCGGCCGTTTGCCGCTAGGTGGGGGTGCGTGTTTTGCCAGCAGAACGCCACCAGGCGGCGCTGCAGGCCTTGATACAGCCCTAAGCGCGCGTTAAGTGGAGACCCCTGTATCTGCCCGCTCCCACACATACCCGACACCGGAAGGAAGCACTTGCGCATGCGGAGTGACGCATGGCGCCTCCTGGTGATGGAGGACAGAACTACCAGTGGGCTGGCGGGGCTGTGTTATTAACAAATCCTTAGCACAATTTCGCCACAAAAAAAAGCATACCCGGCATTTAAAGTCACTTTAGATTTATTTCTACGGAACAATATATCATTCCTCTTTTATTTCTAATTTAGTTTCTTAGAAATAATGCCACTTTTTTTTCTTCAATTTAATGGTGTTTTTTAATTTTGTTATTAATGTCTCACAGGGAATGTTTGTTGTTTCATTTGTTGATTACGCAGAGCAAATTTCAATCACAGCCAATGAGTCTTCCTCATTCCACTGCTTCTTGTCCTATCGTAGTTATTATCAAATGTCAGGCTAGGTAGTGACAAGTATTAATTTTCCGAATTATTGAATTTCCCCGGAAGCGATTTAATCCGATGACCAACCACATGGGAAGCTCAACTCATTTGATCATCCCTTCTGATTAATATATGATTATAAGTTTGGAGATGTACTGCCTAGTTGGCGAAGCTCATATCATTGCTCTGCCATGCTCATTGTTTATGCGACTAGACGCGATTGCCGAATTGGTCAAAGTGCTGGCTGACTTTCCATGCAGAGGTCGTGAGGTCAAACCTCAGCCGAGACTAATCGATGACTTACCAAATTTATACTTGTCGCGACCTAGCCTGGCGCTCGAAATTAATAAGATAGGGGAAGAACAGGTTAGCTCAGCATCTGGATAATGTGACTGAGTGGGATATCGGGTCATGGTGTTGGCGGCCTGGTCTCCCAATGGGGCAGCACTCTAAATTCGCCATGAGTGCGCACTGTCATAATACGGTACCCGTCCTGACATCACCTTATATGTTGCTAGGATGTAAAACCACAGCAAACAAGCATTGTGTATGCCAATAAAAATATGCTCTAACGACAACAGGGATGATAGTTTTCCGTTTGTAAGCAGATTTCCAGTGTTTTCACAGCCTGAGGGCATTTTTTATATATGATGGGGGTACGGTAGCTGCCTCTAGGATGGAAATTTGATGTCGGGATAATAATCTAAGCTTGAGTTCCGCTTCCCCCCCCCTTGAAACCACTATCATTCCTGGACAACTGTTAGTAATGCCCTCATTGCGACATGCTGGTACACCAGGGGCCATATGCAGGAGTCAGTGTTAGCGAGCCAAAACGTGTTTTGAGCGGATTTCTGGTTTAGCGCCGAAAAGTCGGTATGCACGAGTCAGTGATAGGCCTAACACCACGCGTTTAAGGTCCGCGACACTAACCCCATTTCACAGGACGTTTAAGGGCGGTGTTAGCGTAAGGTTGTGCCCAAATCTATTCAATGCTGTCATATTTAACAGAATTACATACGCAATAAGTGAAATTGCATGAAATTAACCCTAAATTGGAAGCAATATTAACGCTGCCGCCATAGCGGCAGCGATATTAATACTTATATTTTCGAATCGACGAACGTAAAGTAAACAAATGGCCGCCGCTGCCAATATGGAAAGCGACGTCGATGCGGCGGCTGCAGCGATTTGCTTACATTACATTCGTCGATTCGAAAATATAACTGTTAATATCACCGCCGTTACGCCGGCAGCGCTAATATTGCTTCGAATTTAGGGTTAAATTGATAAAATTTCACTTATTGCGTATGTAATTCTGTTAAATATGACAGCATTTAATATATTTAAGCCTAATATATGGGTACAGACGCAGAGGGATTTCCCAAATCTATAAATAAATTCAGGTTTAGTTACAATGTACGTGTTACGCGCTCCTGCATATGACTTGACACACTTCCCGACGTCGGTGATAGCTAAACGGTGACAGGCTGTAACACCAAACCCCGCTAACACTGACTCCTGCATATGGCCCCTGTAGTCTGGGTCAGCTCAGAACGAGGTTGCATGTCGCTGTCTGTCTCTGCTGGTGCGCATGCGTCATAAGCTAGCACCAATTAGCCTCCCAAGCTCCCTTCCGCACACATATCCGGTTTCTTAATACTTTGCCATACCTGCTTAGCATGCAAGAACCATTTGCACAGATGCTGTTGCATCTGTGCGAAAGGTTTTCCCAGCAAGGCGGCCCAGGAAGTTGAGATCAGCATATTAGGAAACTGACTCTTTGCATGGGCAATAAGTGAGAATAGTGTCGTGGGAAAGGGGTGATAAAAATGGGAAATATTGCACCTAGAGCGGGACTCGAAGCCACATCTCTTTGATTTCTGGGCCAGTGTGCTAAGCATTACACCCCACAGGCTCCCTGATGTCACCATACTGCCCAACACTACTGCCCCGGTCACATACACGTTAGTGAACATAGTTGAATGTAGGTGAACGTAGTGGAGGCAAACGTGGGTCAAACATGGTGTAAGTACATTAAACTACGTTGAAATACACTAAGGTACGGCAGGTTTTGGTACGGATAAATATGTTACAGTATGGATAAATACGTTATGGTACGGATAAATATGTTACGGTATGGATGCCAGGTACGTTCAACTATGTTCAACTATGTTAGCCTCCACTACGTTCACCTATGTCCACTAATGGCTATGTTACCAGGGCTTCGTCCAAGTATGCTAGAGCATGCTAGAGTATGCTTAAGTACGCTAGGGTATGTTAGCATCACGGATACAAATTCAGCCTCTAACGTAGCCCTCTTTTGAACATGTCTAAAGATTAAGTCGGAACTCGCGGCCCACCCACATTAGTACTAAGGGGAAGTATGGATGCCGGTACATTCAACTACGTTCAACTATGTTCAACTATGTTCAACTACGTTCAACTACTTTCAACTATGTTAGCCTCCACTACGTTCAACTACGTCCACTAACAGCTATGTGACGGGGGCCTTACCTGTCTATGCGGCTCCTTGCCTGAGAGGTCGGTGCAGACCACTACAATGGCTAAGCAATAAGACTTCTGATCAAATCGCAGCTCTGCAGTTTGGTTTCACCTGAAGTTGGTTTTGGAAAATGAATGCAAGACTTGCGGATTTAATCAGAACAATGGCACAAATTTACAGAATAAATGCGAATCGCAATTGCAATCACAAATCAATTTGGGCAAGACCTTGAAAGAGTCCACTCAAAAGTTAATGTTGTTCCATGATTAATGATGCCATAATTCATTATTTGTGGAATGACAAGTGAAAACCCAGCAGGGATGGCTGAATGAGTTAGCGCATCCGTCTCCCATGTTGGTAGATCATGGGATCGTCAGTTTGAATCCTGATCGAGTCAAACCAATGACTTAAAAAGTTTATACTTGTCGCTGCCCAGCCAGGCGCTCGGCATTATTAGGATAGAGCAAGCAGCAGTAGAATGAGGAAGCCCAATCTTCCGTGATTGAAATTTCCCCTGCTAATGAACAAACAAAAATAAGAGATATTTACAGAGAGTTAGTCATATGTAGTAGACCTTTTCTGGTGAGCATGCACTGAGCTGCTACCCATAGCATTAGTTCTTGCCACTGCCATCAGAGGGCAGGTTGGTGCCGACAAATCCTCTGTAAGACCTTTTTCACAGAGCATGGTGCACACTGAGCCTCTGTCCACATTACTTCTTGTGATTATTTGATCGCAGGTGGAGGGTAGAAACCTTCTATAAGACTTTGTAGAGAGAACATACTGCACTGAGCTACCACTACCCACAGCATTAGTTCTTCCAAAGCCACCAGTGGGTGGCTTAGTAGTGGAAAACCTCTATTTTTATAACACATTTTCCACAGATCATGCTATGTTGTAAGTTTGTTTGTTTGTTGTTGTTTTACGTCCTAGCAACATCTAAGGTCATATCACGACGGGTAAGTTCTTACCAACAGAACTAATTCTTGACATTGCTATCAGAGGGTGAGTTGGTTGTGGAAATCCTCTATAAGACCTTTTCCACAGACTATACTGCACAGTGAGCTGCTAGCCACAGCAGTAGTTCTTGTCAGTACCGTCAGAGGGCGGGTTGGTGGTGGAAATCCTCTATATCCTAGCCACAGCCTTAGTTCTTGTCACTACCATCAGAGGGCGTGTTGGTGGTAGAAATCGTCTATGTAAGACCCTTTCTGCAGAACATGCTGCACAGTGAGCTACTACCCATATTTTTAGTTCTTGCCACTGCCATCAGAGGGCGTGTTGGTGGTGGAAATCGTCTATGTAAGACCTTTTCCACAGAGCATGCGGCACAGTGAGCTGCTACCAACATTTGTTCTTGCCACTGTCGGCAGAGGGCGGGTTAGTGGTGCAAATGGGCGATACTCCTCAGTCATAGATGAAATGCCTTCTAACAGGTCTCAGCCTTCAGCTTCGTTCCTTTTATAATGCTGACCCAGCATTTGTCTAGCTTCACTCAGCCGAGATCCAACCCCGACCTCCCGCACAGGATGCAACTGCTTTACGCACTTGGCCATCCCGTTCCGCCCTAGAATGAACATTGAAATTAAGTTCTGCTCGTCATGGGGGACACTGCTCTACTCATAGTCCATTACAATAACATTTTATAGACAATTAATCAGATAAATCAAATAGATTATGTTCATTGGGAATTATGTCACATATTTTGCTAATTAGAAACAGAAATGTTGAATCTATGGGAAGTCAGTATCTCTCCTGATTGAAGCTGAGATAGCATGGCCCCGTTGCCAACCTATAGAAACAAGGGAATTGGTTTTCACGTTGACTACTGTCCAATCAATATTGGGATTAATACCACAGCATCCACAACACCCACAGCCCACCCTGGCCTCAGGGCCCAGATTGTTATCAAGTCGAATAGCCTTCTCCCAAGGTAATGAACTTGCATGGAATTGCCAATGGCTTCATTTGAATTTTGTTGTTGTTGGCAAACTGACATTGCATTTTGTTCGCATTTTCATTCATTATTATTTGAATTAGATGTACCCATCAATAACCTTCTCCAGATCTAATCTCAGAATCAGTAGATTTCATGATTGTTATCATCAGGATATAAACACTTAAGACCTGGTCACATAGACCTTAGTGAACGTAGTTGAACGTAGGATAGATTAACGTGGGTCAAACATGGTGTAAGTATGTTGAACTATGGTGACAAATGTTACGGTATGGCAGGTTTTGGTATGGATAAATATGTTATGGCATGGTTGCCGGTATGTTCGACTACGTTCAACTACGTTCAACTACGTTCAACTACGTTCAACTACGTTCAACTACTATGTTCAACTATGTTCAACTACGTTCAACTACTATGTTCAACTATGTTCAACTACGTTCAACTACATTCAACTACATTCAACATACGTTAGCCTCCACTATGGTCAACTATGTTAAACTATGTCCAAGTATGCTAATGTTTGCTAGAATATGCTAGAGTATGGTAGAGTATATTAAGAGTATGGTTGATTGATTGATTGATTGGCGGTTGCTTTACGCCATGTCGGCAGAATAGGCCATATTCACGACGAGAAATGTTTGTTTTTTGTTCAAACCATCGCTTTTACATGTAAAGGCAGGCAATGAATTATGTACCAATAGACACTCATTAAATTTGAAAGCTCACAATCATATATTTGTGGTCAAGGCAAACAAATTCCCATAGAAAAAGAACAGTTTTATTAATAATTGATAGAATCTATTTAGTAAACTATATGAGGTGGTACAGTCCAGCTGCCCTCAAAAGGGCTAAAATGTTTTCCTGTTTTATCTAAGTAAAAAGGTCATGCATACTGTCTGCAGTGTAGAACTGTTGGCGCAGGGTAAAAAAATCAACGCAACTTAGTCAAATGTGTTTGAGTGTCAGTGGGGACTGACACCCAATACATTCAGGGAGAGATTCCCCCTTGAGCAGAAAAGCATGTTTAAGCCAGGAGTGGCCATTACGGCAGCGGCTAAGGACCACTTGGTCCCGCCGACCTCCCGCATGAGTCTGTGGTGGCTTTCCCACAGATGGTTCAATTTCTTTGAGTTTATTAATGTTTTCATCCCACTCATGTTGCCATTTGGATTTTATGTGGGTGGCTATTAGTTTCAGATCAGAATGACGGATCAGACATGGTTCAAGATCACAGTTCAGGGCCTTCTTCACAGCCCGATCAGCTCGTTCGTTTCCTTGTATGCCGGCATGGCCAGGCACCCAGCACAGGTGGATGTCATACCCATCCGTTGTCAGTTGGTTCATTTTATTAATGACCGTTGCTAGAATAAAGTGATTCGTTTTCAGTCCAGCAACAGCCAGGAGGCAGTAGAACGAATGACTGTATATAACATAGTTAGTGTAAGAGTGTGGAGTCTTCACCACAGTATGTAAGCCTCAAATGTAGTGCTCTTTTGAACATGTTCAAAGATTAAATTGGAACTCTCCGCCAACCCATGTTATTACCAAGTTAGCATGATGGAGAAGTATGGATGCCAGTATGTTCAACTACGTTCAACTACGTTCAACTATGTTCAGCTATGTTCAACTATGTTCAACTATGTTCAGCTATGTTCAACTATGTTCAACTACACTAGCCTCCACTACGTTCAACTACGTTCACTAACGTGTATCTAACCGGGCCTTTAGGCGCAAAGGTTCTAATTACATTGCGCAATCTCATTTCTTTCAGGCACATCCCAAACTCTCAGATCATTTAGTCAGATATTATGACATTGTGCCGTGTTTTGAGTTAAATCGTATGCGCCTTCTCCACTGTCCAGCTAACTTAATAGAATAGATTGCCAAAGGAGGTAAGAAAAGTATATGTTCTCCATACTCACCTGTATGTGATTTTCTTTTCCATGGGGAATGAAATCTTGTGCTTTCTTCAGTTATTTTAACCATGTTGTAAATATAACGTAATATGGGTGTATTGTGCAGTACCTTAGAAGGGCTCCTGCTAAGTAGAAACTCTATTATATTTACATTTTGATATGTTAGTAGTTATTATGAAAGTATTAGCCATTGCTATCAATCTGTGTATCATGTATAATCTTATCTTACTATTCAGGTTTTATTTAGCATGGCTGTACCCTATTTGTTATCAATGATTGTCATCAAATGCATTTACCGGACAGGAGAGCCAATCAGTAGAGGGCCTGACATATGACATATAGCCTTAGCCTATGCTGACGTATGTGATTTTCGACCAACACGTCGGCATACATCGTCATACGTTACATATACGTTGGGCGTATGTTGGGTATGCTCCGGGTATGTCATTATACATCATCTTACATCGCCGTATGTCGAGGCTCCGAAAAATTTGTATGCATGCTCAAAATTTCCAACGTATGCCTGCCATACTTCTAGCGATGGAGTAATGTATGTAACGTTGGTCAGCGTTCCGTGAGCATATGCGAGCATTTTGCAAACGTTTTTTGAGGCACATGGATGCTATCATATGCTAACAATAGGTCAGAGATACGTCCTGCAAACATTACATATGTTCTGTGTATGTTGTGTATATGCCCCGTTTTATCCCCTGCCGCTGAAAAGTTTCACGAATGCCAACGTACTGGGAAATTTTCTAATGTTGAGCATGCGCTGATGCCGTATGTCACAGTGTGACAGTCCCTTTAGATCCCTTGGCAGACTTCCTCTGTTGTGGTTTCAAACCCCGGCCGAGTCAAACGAATGACTTAAAATTGATACTTGTTGCTGCCTAGCCTGGCACTGTGCATTAATAGGAAGCAACAAGTTCTGGCTTCCTACTTTTTCCTATTTTTCCATATTTTTCCCTATTTTTTGGATGATGCCCTATATAGCGGTATTTTCATTTAAAAAGTCCAATTGTCTCCCTATTTTCTTCATATCTTTTGACCGTTTGTATCTTTTTTTTTCACAACACCATAATTTGTCTCTGCTCTGTGCACTATTTGTTCTGGATTATTAGAAAACAAGTTTTGAGAATGTCACTTTTGACAGAAATGTATATTTTTAATGAAAAATAGGGGGACACCTACTAAACGGGGGTTTCCTACTGAGCTGGGTAATGCGGTAGATTACAAATCAAATAGAATGAGACTTGAACAAGTAGCACAGTATGATCATACTTTGAATTACAATTTTAACTTCAATTGTTTGTTTCCTGTGACGACTCATTTGACGGCCTATATACACTGTACAATTCCTCTTTTCTTCCAATTGTGTGGTGAAAATGCCTATTTTATCCCTATTTTTCTGACAAAGAAATCCCTATTTTCATTCGTTTTTTTTACCCACTGCGTCACTTGACGCCTTGTACCTCTTAGTATGTAAGATATAATGCTAATATCGAGATATTATTAATTATTGAATCATTCTGTTTCCAATGCTTATTTCGTGGGCCCTGATAAAGAGCCATCTATAACATATGCATGCATCTACATCATTATTTCTTTTTTTTAATTCAGTTCTTTCTACTCAAAATACCTCAACTTTGAAATTCAAATTCATGAAAGAGGTAGTTATTTTTCTAACATGGGCATTTGAGAACCTTAGGCGTATCGGTCTACTATACAACCAGCGGCCGTCGGGCCTAGAACTGATATCGGGTGATAACTGCTCATAATGAGTATCTATTTATATACATCACCACGAGATAGGAGTGGTAGCATCTATAGTACTTTAGTAGTGATTTACTATGCCTAGGTCACAAATGCCGCGATCGCCGTATGGCACTGCAGTCTGCGGTGTCTGTTGTGATTTATGCAAATGTTACGGCATTGCAGTCTTCGGTTTATCCAGTCACAAATCATGCGGTCACCGCAAGGCATAGGTCACCATACGGCACCTCAAGTTTTGTTGTGTCGCTGCACAAAAGACATTTTAAGACATTTTAAAAAAAAATTGTATTCAAAATTTCTATACATTATTGCACAAACATATTATTCTGTTAATAGTAGAAATTGGCGGGATTCAGGCGGGATTCAGGACTGCGGCATTGCAATTTTCCAATGTTAAGATAACTTCAACTTAAGATAACCGCAACCACTTGTGGCAAGCAAAAAACTGTATGGTTGTAGTACAGTCTGGCCGATGCGGCAACTTAGGGTCGCCGCAAGCACCCATAAAGCATTTGTGACCGAGGCATTAATCAGGTGAATAGACGAGACGAACAAACTGAACCACCAATACAATAATCGGGCACTCAACCTTACCCATAACTCTCTTCCTCTCACTTACTCCTCTTGTTGTAGTTATTGGGTGGGTGGCGGGAAATTGGTGATCATCCTGACCTCGCGGGTTCGAGTCCAGGCGTGCGTAACTGTTGAACCTGGAGGCAGGCTGGGACACCAACACTGGAGGAGCAGTTTGACGCTAGGTGGCTGCATTGTGCCGTCGGGCCTCAAACTCATACCGGGTAATAACTTCTCAATATCTATATATATAATTTGTCCTTTTCTTTTACAAATACAGAAAGGATACCTAGCGCCTTATACTTACATCGCTAGTGGCAGTCTAGGCTGAGCTTCCAAGACCAGACGGGATGGCCAAATGAGTTGAGCGTCCGGGTCCTGTTTTGGGAGATCGGGGGATCCGAACCCATGGGTTTGTGGGTTCGAACCTTGGTCTAGTCAAAGCAATGACTTAAAAATTGATACTTCTCACTTCCTAGCCAGGCAATCGACATTATTAGGATAGGGCAAGGACTGGTTGGCTCAGTGTCAGGATAATGTGACTGAATGGGATATCAAGTAACGGTGCTTGTGGCCTGGTCTCCCAGTGGGGCAGCACTATGAAGGTGCATTAGTGTGCAGTGACATATGTTGGTTGATGATTGATTGATTGATTGGGGGTTGCTTTATGCCGTGTCGGCAGCATAGGCCATATTCACGGCGAGAAATGTTTGTTTTTTGTTCAAACCATTGCTTTTACATGTAAAAGCAGACAATCAAGTATGTGCCAATAGACACTCATTAGATTAGAAAGCTCACAATCATATATTTGTGGTCAAGGGAAACAAATTCCTATTGAAAAAGAAAAGTTTTATTAATAACTGACATATGTTGGTACCCATCCTATTATGACTTTAGATGTTGATAGGATGTACAACAATAAAAAAGCAATGGCTGAGCCTCTCCGCTGCCTGTGTCAGTGAGTGACAAATGGCTGATTGCCACTGAGCGCGTCTCAGAGTTCTCGCTCATCTTATCCACATCTGTGACCTTCTTCCGAGCCATATGGCGGCTGCTATTCTCAGCCAGTGCGCCAATACCAATCAATATGGGGCCCATTTTGTCTAACCACATTTAATACACAACCCAGGCCTAAAGAGATAGGGCACGGCATAATGGATGTACCGGGTGGCGGAAGGATTCTGTCTCCCACTTCTTTCTATATGCCCGGTCATCGGTTCGAACCCTGGCCGAGTTAAACCAATTACATCATACATGGCAATCTATGTTTGTTGATATTTAGCCTGGTATTAATCACTACAAGAACAGAGTATGGAGTAGTGGCATGAGGAAAGCCAATTTGAAATCCCAGTTTGAAATTGTCCCTGCCAAATCATCATCAACATCGTCATCATTATCATCATCCTCATCATCATGGATCGTTTAAGTGTGAGGGATGTTGGGCGACCACAGATGACTTTGCAACCAGTTCTCTCCAGTTTTTGCTGTTCTCCACAGCCCTCTGGAACTTGCCGAAAGCCAGGCCAGTCCATTTGCTGGTGTTGTCTTCCCACCTCTTCCTTCGTCTGTCTTGTCTTCGCAGTGAAAGCGCGGAGAAGGCAAGGCCTAATCATGGAATGTAACAACGAAGGACAAATGAGTTGATGTTCCTGATCTAATTAATGAACACATTCTCTTTCACCTCCTTTGAGACCAAAGTAATCAGCAAAGTAGGTTTTATTGTAATTAAGTGACAGGAGTGACAGGTTAAGGCTGTTTGTTGTTCCACTACGCCAGAATATTTTTAATGTTGGCTATCAGCAGTCGATTCTGTTGTTCAATCAGGCTAGTCCCCGTCCTGATATTACCTTAGATTTGCTAGGACGTAACATAACAATAAACAAACAAACTAGGCAAGTTTACTGTTGATATGATGGTTCTGATCAATGTTTATCAAAGCTCGGCAGGTAAATACACTATATACTTCTTAACTTAATGCTGCATAGTCCGATGGTTTTTAAATATTCTTACCTAGTATTCCTGTTTTCCCTTTGAAATTAATAGATATGATGAGGTATCTGATGAGAGAATAAAGGACAAATTGTCATCATCATCATCATCATGCTGTCGGTCGCAATGCGACAAAGACTGCATTCATTTCTTAACCACCGCTCTCCATTTAGTTCTCTGCTCTGAGAGTGATTTCCATGAGTAGGTCCTAATGTCTCTCACCTTCAGGTTTCTCTTGATAGTATCCTTGAACCGGACATGGTACACAAGGTTTAATCGAAGAAGAGATCAATTGAAAAAGATTTTGTTTATTAAATTGTTATTACTTTATGTTTCTTCAACTGTTCTGGGTCTATTAGTGATACTCACATCAACATAATTTACATACGGAAACAAACTGGAGACAAGACAGAGATGGAGATAGCAAAATTTATTGGAGAACATAACCTGCAGGAAGGTCGTCTTGGCTGGAGAACATATCGGTATCGTGTATCGTGTCATGAGTTAGTTGACAATGATGTTATTGAGGTATCGTATAGAGTACCAGCAAGGTTATGTCGGTCTTGCCTGGAGAACATATCGGTATTGTGTATCGTGTCATGAGTTAAATGAGAATGATGTTATTGAGGTATCATATAGAGTACCAGCAAGGTTAAATGATGTCATGATAAGTGTCAGGCATATCGAAAAATTGAATAGTGATTAGAGATGAGACTAGTTAAATGTTGTTATGTTGCGAGGAAAATGGAAAGGTCAGGAAAGAGATGAGAGAGAAGAACTAGCATGGAACCAGCAGCCCTCAACCCAAAATAGAGGCGAGGGCTGATGGTACCGCAGAAATTACTGTCTGCGGAAGGAATGCTGACACAGCATCACTACTCCATCAGGATGTCATAGACCGAAGGCCTCAAGATGTCGAGCCATGGTTCAGGCAGAATCTCTCATATATTTGAAGGAGGAGGCATTTGTTTGCCCAGGTGCCGCTAGACAGGGCCTCTGTCAATTCAGGAACTAGCTGGAGATGGTGACTCAAGCTGTACCCTGGAAGATAGAAGCAGAAGAGTGGCTATCTTCCAGGATTATCAGAGAATGATCTACAAGGAAAAATCAATATTTTTCAAGGAGAATGAGACTGGGACACGACGTAGATTCCTGCATCAACATCAACCAGTGCTGCTTCTTGCGCTTGCTTATTCGAATGAAGCATGCTCAGATTATCAGCTAGAACTAAGGAAGCTCCATCTTTATGTATAAGTGATATCGCAGCTATTTAATGCAGATATTAACCAAAGTTGTCTCGCAAATGCAGTTAACATTAAATCCGGTCCTCCACCCGAAGCCAGTCCTTGTTGAGACACTAAGTTATCTGTTTTCACTACCACACTAAAGTTCCTAGGAACATCCGGAAGGAGAATGACCGGAGCCGTTATTAAATTAAACACCCCCAGCTGAATAATGAATTTCAATGTCTCAATCACCTCACGGGGTACTCTGCAGCATAATATTCCACTGGGGAGAACGCCCCCCCCCGCCGATTTTTTAAGTAGAGTCAAACTCTATTACCCAATCAGTAACCAGCTTCAGAGGAAGATTGTTTGTTTGTTTGTTTGTTGTTTTTCATCCTGGCAACATCTAAGGTCATATCAGAACGGGGCAGAGGAAGAAGAACAACTGTAATGAACTTCGGTGCAAAATTTATGAAGAGTCTATATCTTTAATGATTTCATCCGAGAATGGATGCTGACCAGCATTCGGTAAGGCCCTAATATGCTGCTAAGACCCGGTTCATACACGCCCATGCGGGCTTCACACATTTCGCAACGTGTTGCATCTTGCCCGCTATACTCTGGAGTTGCTTCTTCGACGCAACCTGTTTGTCTTTCCAAGCCCGACAGTCAGCGAGGACTTCTGCAAGCTTCTCTTCTGGAATAGTAGCAATCGTTTAGCTCATATCACATATCACCTGTGTATCTAAAATTTGTGTGCCGCCTATCAGTCACAAATTGTTACTAGTGGCGTGGCGTACTACGGTAGCAGTGTGCAGTTATGTCATTATATGAATGGAATGTTTATAACCATGCACCCCTTGTATCGATGCAAGCATGGCTATGTGTAATATTATGACGTATGTATTTCTTAATTAAGAACATGTAGCGACAGCGGAGCAAGTACCGCAGACAATTGTGAACCGCAAGACATGTAGTTTAATTTATCTACATTGCATTCAGGAGTGTAAAAATCTACACTGAAAATTATTGCATCAGTGACTTAGTCTATCTAATACTACGTCAGGGCACTACAACCCTTGCAAGGCACAGAATACGGAGGCCCGCATATCAGTTCTAACTTGTTTTTTGTAAACTGGAATGTTGAAGCCCTGCACCCCTATTATAGATGCTAGCGTGGCTATATTTAATTTTATGAATTGTGCGTATCTGAATAAGGAACATGTAGTGGCAGCGGAGCAGGCAGCACAGGAACTTGAGTCCCCACAAACATGCAGTTTACATTATCTAGGAGGGCATAAATATTGCATGAGCGGTAACTTAAAAACGTGGGTCAGGTACCATTATTTTTAGCGAGTATAAATTGCAATAGCCTGAACATATAGTTTAAATAATCAGGGAGTATTCCAATACTGAAATGCTATCGTGAATTAGTGCTTGGACCAGGATGCAGATATAGTTTAGACAGTATAATGTATTACAATCCGGTCAATAACACCAGCCGAGAACCAGAGTGTCCACCAGGAATAATACTTATCCTGCAAACGGAGGAAACCAGTGATGTTGTCTGAAGACAGCTAGCAGTGGCACCTAGCCTAGACCGTGCAGCGCGGAGACATGCCACCGGCAGAAACCTGGGCAGAGCTCAGGAAAATGCGTCGGCAGGCAACATCCAGCAGAGACCGTGCAACGGAGCAGCAACCTACCGGCAGACATCGACGCAGAGACCATGGTCATCAGCTGAAAAACATTGATGGTGAGTCATGGGACGTCAGCAGTGGGGGTGTCGCAATAAAAAATTGCTACGTACCATAATCATTCCCATGGTTAGTTGAATCGAAATGGAGCGGCGAGCAGACCCCCGTCCACATGCTCTCGCCATCTGTGACCACTATGCCCGCTGGGTCCTCCCCCTGCGCTTCTTTATCCGGTATCATCAATATGGCGTGTGTAGGGAGGAAATGACCTGCGCCAACCTCCGACAACAATAGAGAATAACAAATATTGGAATGCTTCATCAGAAATTCTAACTTAAGGAATAGGTCACACCGGCGTAATGCGGTACTAGCCAAAGTGACTATAGGTGAGCAGGTAGCTGTAAGTGACACAATTGTGAACCACAAGACATGTAGTTTAATTTATCTACGATGCATTCACGAGTGCAAAGACTACACTGTAGATCAAATCACTCAAAGGTGAATAAAATATCTATAAAACTATGAACATATTATATTTCATTAGTTCTCTACATATTGTGAAACTCTAAGGATGTTTGATAGATTGCGAAGCACATTATTTAATCCGCAACTGTTGCTTACAATGTCCGCTCTGTCTCACACCACTTAGCAGTTGGCATTCACGCCTCAGCCTTGGTCATACAATGAGTAAACTGGGTCACAACTTTTGGCTGGAATAAAGAGGCCATAATTAGGCATATTTCCACATCCAGCTATTAAGATAGAATGCTTTTAACATAAATACTCACATAACTACGTGATGGTGACCGTGGTAAACAGAAGCAAGGAACCGTTAACGAAAACAAAATATAATGAACTTTTGACTGGCTCATAACGAGATCCGTTAAACACTGGAATATGTGGGATTAAGATAGGATGGCATTAAAATAAATACGACATAGCTAGAAATAGAAATAACCGGCGCACAGCAACCACTGTCACCGAGGTAAACAGAAACAGTGTCTGTCACTGCGAGAGGCACTGACACTGTACTCTGTCTATAAGACAGTACACAGAGGTAAGAAAATGAACAACAGAGCGTAAAGAACATTGGAGAATTAAATAGGACATAGCTAGACATAGAAATAATGGAGAAATACAGGAATAATACTTGCACTACTTCACTGACATCCCTTAGCACGTCAGTAAACGCAGGAATCGAACACACAGTCAGGAACACTGAGACAATCGGACATGCTTGTTTGCGGGCCTGCACCATAGTGATTTTTCCTGAGACACATATGCAAGCAATGACAACAACACAGCGATACACCTGTTAGAATGTTTGAACAATTCTAATATTAGTGACTATTCACTAGTAATGTTACACAGTTAATTATGTACATAAGAAAAAGAACCACTATACAGAAGTGTCAGTCTTGTGACACCGCCGGTGGATGACACCCCCTTCTATCTCGTGACACACAGCATCATGCCGCCCAGTGTAAAATGTGAAGAGAACCCTATCACTGTCACATATATACACACCCGAAAAACGTGCGTACAACCTAATGCACATTCAACTGGCTCAAGCCTGTTATTAAAGCCTGGTAATAAGCACTCCTGTCATTTTTGAGCAAGCATAACTTATAAAGAGAGTATTAAAATGACGACAATGAGGCGAGTATGACGCAGTTACTGTCCGTTGGTGTGCAGGGCCGAGAGCCTGAAGCGACTTGCAAGGAGAAAGACCGGCGTGAAAGTGAAGTGCGAGTCAGCAGTCAGTGACAAGGAAATAGGGCAAGAAATTAGTGCCAAGAGAAAGTAGTGCATGTGTTCCCGCCAGTAAATTATCCATGTTGACAGTGCCAACATGCGTAATGATATATAGATAGTGGGGGAAATGGTTGGAAATATCTCAGCTTTCGGATTTGGCCTATTGAGAATAATAGCACTGATCCACTCAATCTAGGAAGCTGCAGAAAGTAAGCCAATACCAGTGGCCTAACTCTTGGTCACCAAACACCTTTCGCGACACGGTTCCATTCACATCAAGGTGCTCATTTATCCACCACTACCCATGTCAACGTAAATAGCCACCTAGCGGACACACTGACCTCTTTACGCGTTGTTAATGCTCGCTACTGAGTCCATGTGACCGCACCACTAGCGGTGCAACAAGTAATGTCGAAAATGGCATGTAATATATGTAGATAAAATATTCATTCCTGTAGGAGTAAATGACAACCCTGATTAAATCCAAGGTAAGCCTGCTTCAGTAGGACTTAACTGTGAAGGTGTTGGTTCCAGTGTGCAGTCGGTCATCTATATTGGCTTAAAGTTGAGAAATTGAGAGAGAAGGCAAAAATAACAAGTTGGTGGTCACAGAAAGCTCTCAATTTGGTATTTAATGTGTCATAATCCAAGCTCTCAATTTGGTATTTAATGTGTCATAATCCAAGCTCTCAATTTGGTATTTAATGTGTCATAATCCAAGCTCTCAATTTGGCATTTAATGTGGAATAAGCCAAGCTCTCAATTTGGCATTTAATGTGTCATAATCCAAGCTCTGAATTTGGTATTTAATGTGTCATAATCCAAGCTCTCAATTTGGTATTTAATGTGTCATAATCCAAGCTCTCAATTTGCCATTTAATGTGTAATAATCCAAGCTCTCAATTTGGTATTTAATGTGTAATAATCCAAGCTCTCAATTTGGTATTTAATGTGTCATAATCCAAGCTCTCAATTTGGTATTTAATGTGTCATAATCCAAGCTCTCAATTTGGCATTTAATGTGGAATAAGCCAAGCTCTCAATTTGGCATTTAATGTGGAATAAGCCAAGCTCTCAATTTGGCATTTAATGTGGAATAAGCCAAGCTCTCAATTTGGCATTTAATGTGTCATAATCCAAGCTCTCAATTTGGCATTTAATGTGAAATAATCCAGACGGGGTGGCCGAATGAGTTAGAGCGTCTGTCTCCCATGTTTGGTAGATCGTGGGGGTTGTGGGTTCGAACCCTGGTCGAGTCAAACCAATGACTTAAACATTGATACTTGTCGCTTCCTAGCCAGGTGCTCAGCATTATTAGGATAGGGCAAGGAGCAGTGGAATGAGGAAGACCAATCGGCCACGATTGAAATTTCCCCTGTTTAAACAACTAATGTACAACAACAACAAATAATAAACATGATTTCATGAAAAAGTGCATCACTCAAAAATAGCTGGCCATGTTAACTAGGCATTGGATATATATATTGAGCATATCCATGGGGTTATATCCATGGGGTTATATCCGTAACCCAGCTTTCCAATACTTTTCCTATTGGGTTGTCTAGCAGACCTGTTACAGACAGGGCTGCGGGAGTAACTAGAGTATGTGCGTAATATCACTGCATATTGTGATACAGAAACAAGACACTCATCGGCTGAGTTTGGCTGGATAGCTTTTATTGCAATCCTGGCTGGGGAAAATGCCCTTCGTACAAACTAAAATGTCTGCAATACAACTATCTTTGTTCGTGGCCACTGTGAATCTGTTCTCACGCAGTCGATCCATGAGTGGCACCATCTACCGGATCTGCATTACCGACACCCTTAATGCCCACTGTACACTAAACCACAATATATTACATACATATCCCCTCCCACTCACACTTACATACATATATTACACTATATGATCTATCTAATGGCCCTGTCACACTATGACGTAACGACGTCAGCGTAGGGAGAACGTGAAGAACGTTGAACTTCTCGGCATGGTATGCAAATGGGTACAAGTTGAACGTGGATGCAGCATAGTGGACGAGAGAGTAACAGTGGTAAAGCATAGTGATAGCGTCATTCAACGAGAGAGGACAACGTAATTACGCTCACGGAACGTTATGAACATTATTCCAACACCAGAACTACGTTGCTTTACGTTACCTTATGTTACTTGCGTCATTAAACGTTGGCCAAATGCTGAACGTACGTTCTCCTGACGTTCTCCTGACGTTCTCCTGACGTTCTCCTGACATTCCCATTACGCCGCATGGACGTTTCCACCGGCTTTAATGTGGGTCAATGAGTGGAACATAGTGGAACGTAGTGGAACATAGTGAGGAACGTTTGAGTAACGTCCGTTTAACGTCATTGACATTCGGCGAACGTGTACAGAACATACGGCGAACGTAAACCCTTACGTTCGCATCACGTCGAAAGTTTTGAACAGGTTCAAAACCTTGACGCGCGCCGACGTAACATGACGTAACATGACGTAGCTCGACATAAGTCTAACGTCATTATTACATCATCATAACGTAACCAAACGTACCGCAACGTAATGACGTAAAGTGATCACGTCAGGCTCACGTTGGCTCGTTACGTCATAGTGTGACAGGGGTATTAGAAGGGCAAGCTGAGATGATATGGCGCGAAAGATTACCGAGGAGTAGATTTGATTAAATGAACAAATACAAATATTTTTGTTTTCCCGTTCCTTGATTAGGTAAGAGAAATTTAAATCCCATACAATTGGTCTTCCTTATTCTACCGCCCAAGGCTAGTAATGCCAATTGCCAGGCTTGGTTCTGATAAGTATACATCTTAAGGTCATTTGTTTGATTTGGCCAGGGTTCGAAACGAGGGTTTGGGATTCGAATCACACAACATGTCACATGGGAAGTGGGCGCTCAACTCAGTTGAGCAACCATTCTAGTCCCAATCTATCATCGCATATGTCATTAAATACAAACATGCTTTATCCTAAGCGCAATTCCTATGTGAGCTGTATTGCATTCGCATCTTCGTACTACACTCTCCTCCCTGTCGCTTCATGTTTTGTTTTCAATTATGGGTGCTTGTTACTTGGCACGGCTTAGTGTGTCTATCCACCACTAGGGGTTTTGTGTCCGGTACCACATTCACTACCAGTGTGTGTCCCTCATCAGTGACCTCTTTTACTAAGTTGAGCGAATAATATGAGCGCGTATAAGTATGATGTTGCCTTGGAGAGCAAATGCTTACATTATCGTGATATATATGAAGATAGAACACGCTGGCAGACTGAAGGCAAACGCTTATATTATCATGATATATATGAAGAGAGAACACACTGCAGACTGAAGGCAAACGCTTACATTATCGTGATATATATGTAGATAGAACACGCTGGCAGACTGAAGACAAAAGCTTACATTATCGTGATATATATGAAGATAGAACATGCTGGCAGACTGAAGGCAAACACTTATATTATCGTGATATATTTGAAGATAGAACACGCTGGCAGACTGAAGGTAAACGCTTACATTATCGTGATATATATGAAGATAGAACACGCTGGCAGACTGAAGGCAAAAGCTTACATTATCGTCATATATATGAAGATAGAACACGCTGGCAGACTGAAGGCAATTGTGAACTGCAGTGTACCGCATGTGGTATGTCACTCCCAACCTCCATTAATGGTGCTATTAGTAAAGGGGGCTTTGTGGATGGTAGCTAAGTAACCCTGAGCACCCTGGAGGGTGTCAGCATTCCCATTATATGCACACCTCCTACGCGGTGCCGTCTCTCCAGGGTGTGGCACTGTTGGGCTAACTGTCTCCACAGTGTGGGCTGTTGTAATAACCGGAAATAGAACCCTCCAAAACTTACCAGCCTTTGCACTCGTAATTGATAATGTATTTATAGACTCTATGAGCAGGTATGAGTTAAACAATAGTTGATTAAGAAGTGAAATTTCAATCACTCAACAATTGGTCTTGCTCATTCCATGGCTCCTTGCCCTATCCTGGTAATACCGAGCACCAGGCTAGATAGTGACAAGTATAAATTGTTAAGTCATCCGTTTGACTCGACCAGAGTTTGGATCAGCGAGTTCGAATCACATGACCTCCCATAATGGAGAGACGGATGCTCAACTCATTCGTCCAATTCGTCTGTGAATATTTAAATATATATAATATATATAAATATATGTGTACATATTAATCTTGTGTATATATAAATATATATATAATATATATAGCTTCAAGGATAGTTACCAGACGTAGTGGCTGGATGGGTAGAGCGCAGGTTTCTCGTGCTTCTGCAGTTCGAATCCCAGCCGAGTTAAACCAATGACTTACAACATGTGTACTTTTCGCTACATAGCCTGGCACTCAATATTGATAGGATAGGAGAAGGACTGGTTTATAATCATACCGTATTAGGATAATGTGACTGTGTGGGAGTTCAGTTCATGATGATTGTGGCCTGTTCTTCCGGTGGGGCTGCACTATAAAGTCAGCATAAGTGTGCACTGTCACAAGTCGGTACCCATCCTGATATGAATTTAAATATTGCTAGGACATAAATCAACAAATATTAATAATCATGCATACATATATACGAATAATTATATCGGTTCCTGATTTCATGTGATGTAAGGGTACAATTTGTGTGTGATTGCTCGGTGAATTGTTAACGCACGCTCCCTTAACCCCCCTCCCCTCCTACCCCTCCCCCCTCCCCCCTCCCCCCCCCCCCACAATGTGTCCATCTTCTTTGCCTTCCGGTCTCGACGGTGGCTTCACCTTTAACCCCTGGCACCTTCCCAGAAGCCTTTTTCCATTCCCTTCACACTTTCCTCACACCAGGCGCCTGCTCATATTTCCCCTCCCCACCCACCCCACCGCTCCAGTCCGCCTGTCTATTTATAGCTGTTCGCCACTTTGGAGATGATAATGGGATATATATATATATATAATATGAAATATATAATACATCCCCATATAGTCATTTTAACTGCATAATATATTTTCCCCAACAGCCCTCTTTAAAATATGTACAGTGAATGAGGTTAATGAGCAGATAGCGAGTGGAGGGAGGTGGCGCCACCGTCACAACTGATGTCGAATAGGTTGGAGCAGTAGATGACTAGCTCCATGGTCCATCACCCGATCACTGTCGGGGTGGACATGAGGAGTGACTATGGAAGTCTGGGTAATTATACTCGTATAATTCTTATACAGCATATCTATGTGATGTATAATGCATTATGCGAGTATATAAATACGATTGGAATTGTTCCCGTTATATATTATAATTATATATTATCGTTATATTATGTAAGACTCCTCACTTGACAGGTGGTACCACATGCGGCCCACCTCCCCTCCAACGGGTGTCGACAAGTGTCAGTCGCACATATAAGATCTGAAATAATACATATAAAGGTATATATTGACTTTGTCTCCTATAATGTCTTCTCATGAAAACCTTATATATAGTGGCGAGGTACTATTTTTGATACCAACACATCAGAAGGCAGGCCGGTGGTGGAAATCCTCTATATGACCTTTTCCACAGAGTACGCTGCACTATGCAGCTGCTACTGACAACATTAGTTCCACCGCTAGCCATCAGAGTTAGTGGTGGCTGTGGAAATAATCTACTACATCGGCTCCATTAGCCGCTTTTCACACCTCGACTGCCCGACCCTCTCCTCCGACACACACATCAGTCATCAGGCAAGGGTCAAAGGTCAAAGCCATTTGGGGTATTATTGGCCCTGTCACACTACGACGTAACGACGTCGACGTAGGGAGAACATGAAGAACGTTGAACTTCTCGGCGTAGTATGCAAATTTGGGCACAAGTTGAAAGTGGATGCAGCGTAGTGGACGAGAGCGTAACGTCGGTAAAGCATAGTGATACCGTCATTCAACGAGAGAGGTCAACGTAATGACGATCACGGAATGTTATGAACGTTATTCCATCGCCAGAAGAACGTTACGTGACGTTAGCTACGTCATGAGACATTGAACGTACGTTGAATGCATGTTCTCCTGACGTTCTCCTGACGTTCTCCTGACTTTCCCATTACACCGCATGGACGTTTCCACCAGCTTTAATGTGGGTCAACGAGTGGAACGTAGTGGAACGTAGTGAGGAACGTTTGCCTAACGTCCGTTTAACGTCATTGATGTTAGCTGAACGTGAACAGAACGTACGGTGAATGTAAACCCTTACGTTCGAGCTACGTCGAAACTTTTGAACATGTCCAAAACCTTGATGTAACTCGACGTAACACGACGTAATGTGACGTAGATCGACGTCAGTCTAACGTCATTATGACGTCATCATAACATAATCCAACGTACATCAACGTAATGACGAAATATCACCACGTTAGGCTCACGTTCGCTCATTACGTTGTAGTGTGACAGGGGTATTACATGTTACACCACGCGGCATGCGGTCACATGGGCACGGCACCAGCCATTACAGTTGTGCCAAGGTCACAGTGTGTCCGCTAGGTGGCGGCGTAGGCCGGGCAGTCGCGGCTGAGAAACGAGCACCAGGATGTGATGGGGGAAGTGACTAGGCGGTGGAGACCAGGGAGGCTGAGTGCTTGTGGGAGGAGACGGGGTGCTATTATGTGGGGATCTTGTGTGCAACCACTTTGGGCATACTTAACACGGTCACCACAGCGTACATTCCACAGGCTGCTAAGGGCTCGGGGGGTGGGTGCTTAAGCCTCGCCCTGCGAAGGCGCCAAACAAGCACTCTGTGTGGAGTTTGTTGAGTGATTTTTCTTTTTATAATTTGCAAAATGTGAGGAAAATGTAATATTGTTGAGACCTAAGTGCTCACATAAATGTGACTCTACATTATTATTAGTAGTATTATTATTATATTTGACCGGACAGGATGGCCGAATGAGTTGAGCGTACGTCTCCCGTTTTGGTAGATCGTGGGATTCGAACCTACGGGTTAGAACCCTGGTCGAGTCAAACCAATGACTTGTGTAACAATGCAAATGGTGAATATTAAGTTATTCTGTTAGTAGAATTCGATGCATATTAAATCGGTTGGTTGTTGGAGTTTTATGTCCTGGCAATATCTAAGGTCAGATCAGGATGGGTACCGACTTGTGACAGTGGACACTCATGGCAAATTTATACTGCTGCCCCACTGGGAAATCAGGCAACCGGAACCATGACCCTATATCCCACCCAGTCACATTATCCTGACAGTGACACTGAGCTAACCAGCCGACTGAGTGGGATATCGGGTCATGGTGCCGGTGGCCTGATCTCCCAGTGCGACAGCACTATGAAGTCCACATGAGTGCATACAGTCACAAGTCGGTACCTGTCCTGATAGGACCTAAGGTGTTGCCAGGATGTAAAACCTCAACAAACTAAGAAACCCTTAGACAGAGTGAAGCCGCCCTGCCTGGTTCCATAGCAACTGTGGGTGGACTGGTTCATTGACCGTCCCATCTTTATTAATAGGCGTATCTCACACAGATGTCAGAACCAGATGGGATGGCCGAATGAGTTGAGCGTCCGTCTCCTGTTTTGGGAGATCGGGAGATCGAAGTCATCAGTTCATGGGTTTGAATCCTGGTCGAGTCAAGCGAATGACTTAAGAATTGATAATTATCACTTCCTAGCCAGGCGCTTGCCATTATTAGGATAGGGCAAGGACTGATTGGCTCAGTGTCAGGATAATGTGACTGAGTGGGATATCAGGTCATGGTGCTGGTGGCCTGGTTTCCCAGTGGGACAGCACTATAAAGTCGTCATGAGTGTGCACTTTCACAAGTCGGTACCAATCCTGATATGAGCTTAGATGTTTCTTTGACATAAAACAACAACAAACAAACAAATAAACACAGATGTCAGTCTGACAGGGGTGGTTGCCTTAGTTACCGCCCCGCTGTGGCTAGTAAATGCCCTTACTTCTATTCAGTTTCCCTGGCGGTGTTAATAGATATGTACAATTCAGCCATTCCATTAAAGGAGACGAACGTTGGTGTACAGTGGGAGAGCGCGTTTCAATTTATGGCTGGTTCACAAACTAAATAACTACCGTTATTTTCATTAGAGAGCAAGTTTGGGGTGAAGAAATGGGCTGAGTGTGAGACGAGAAGGGCGGACAATGGAGGAGTAGCTGGGCTTGGCTGCGGGATGGCCTGCCATTGCTCCTCCAGGCCACTCTAAGGACACCACCTGTGGTTGCATCCCAGTTGACAATTGACGAGTGTTGGGTGATACAATACAGACACATTGCAATATTCATAATATGTACATAAGGTTTTATATATTACACAAACTATATGTACCGTGCCATGAATAATGCATACACATGTATTGTGTTCATTCCCATTGTTTTCTATTTATAGCCCATTCAACGCCAGAGCTTTGCCACATTAATCAAATATTTTGCATTTATAAAGTTGTCACATTAATCAAATGTATGCTCCGCATAAAGTCATTATATTTGTTCACTATTTATAACAAATTCAACAATGAACAATGTCCAGGATATTAAACCATCAACAATTGAAAAGTTGAGTGTGGTGGTGTCGGTGGGGGTGAGTGTGGGGGTGTCAGTGGGAGTGAGTGTGGGGGTGTCGGTGGGGGTGAGTGTGGGGTGTCGGTGGGGGTGAGTGTGGGGGTGTCGGTGGGGGTGAGTGTGGGGGTGTCAGTGGGGGTGAGTGTGGGGTGTCGGTGGGGGTGAGTGTGGGGGTGTCGGTGGGGGTGAGTGTGGGGGTGTCGGTGGGGGTGAGTGTGGGGTGTCGGTGGGGGTGAGTGTGGGGGTGTCGGTGGGGGTGAGTGTGGGGGTGTCGGTGGGGGTGAGTGTGGGGGTGTCGGTGGGGGTGAGTGTGGGGGTGTCGGTGGGAGTGATTGTGGGGGTGTCGGTGGGGCTGAGTGTGGGGGTGTCGGTGGGGGTGAGTGTGGGGGTGTCGGTGGGGGTGAGTGTGGGGGTGTCGGTGGGGGTGAGTGTGTGGGTGTCGGTGGGGGTGAGTGTGGGGGTGTCGGTGGGGGTGAGTGTGTGGGTGTCGGTGGGAGTGAGTGTGGGGGTGTCGGTGGGGGTGAGTGTGGGGGTGTCAGTGGGGGTGAGTGTGGGGGTGTCAGTGGGAGTGAGCGTGGGGGTGTCGGTGGGGGTGAGTGTGGGGGTGTCGGTGGAGGTGAGTGTGGGGTGTCGGTGGGAGTGAGTGTGGGGGTGTCGGTGGGGGTGAGTGTGGGGGTGTTGGTGAGGGTGAGTTGGCGGGTGTCGGCGGGCATGAGTGTGGCGGATTCAGTGGGAGTGAGTGTGTGGGTGTCGGTGGGAGTGAGTGTGGGGGTGTCGGTGGGGGTGAGTGCGGGGGTGTCGGTGGAGGTGAGTGTGGGGTGTCGGTGGGAGTGAGTGTGGGGGTGTCGGTGGGGGTGAGTGTGGGGGTGTCGGTGGGGGTGAGTGTGGGGGTGTCGGTGGGAGTGAGTGTGGGGGTGTCGGTGGGGGTGAGTGTGGGTGGTGTCGGTGGGGGTGAGTGTGGGGGTGTCGGTGGGGGTGAGTGTGGGGGTGTCGGTGGGAGTGAGTGTGGGGGTGTCGGTGGGGGTGAGTGTGGGGGTGTCGGTGGGGTGAGTGTGGGGGTGTCGGTGGGGTGAGTGTGGGGGTGTCGGTGGGGGTGAGTGTGGGGGTGTCGGTGGGGTGTGAGTGTGGGGGTGTCGGTGGGGGTGAGTGTGGGGGTGTCGGTGGGAGTGAGTGTGGGGGTGTCGGTGGGAGTGAGTGTGGGGGTGTCGGTGGGGGTGAGTGTGGGGTGTCGGTGGGAGTGAGTGTGGGGGTGTCGGTGGGGGTGAGTGTGGGGGTGTCGGTGGGAGTGAGTGTGGGGGTGTCGGTGGGGTGAGTGTGGGGTGTCGGTGGGAGGTGAGTGTGGGGGTGTCGGTGGGAGTGAGTGTGGGGGTGTCAGTGGGGGTGAGTGTGGGGGTGTCGGTGGGAGTGAGTGTGGGGGTGTCAGTGGGGGTGAGTGTGGGGGTGTCGGTGGGGGTGAGTGGTGGGGTGGAGGTGAGTGTGGGGGTGTCGGTGGGAGTGAGTGTGGGGGTGTCGGTGGGGGTGAGTGTGGTGGGTGTCGGTGGGGGTGAGTGTGGGGTGTCGGTGGGGTGAGTGTGGGGGTGTCGGTGGGAGTGAGTGTGGGGGTGTCGGTGGGGGTGAGTGTGGGGGTGTCGGTGGGGGTGAGTGTGGGGGTGTCGGTGGGAGTGAGTGTGGGGGTGTCGGTGGGGGTGAGTGTGGGGGTGTCGGTGGGGGTGAGTGTGGGGGTGTCGGTGGGGGTGAGTGTGGGGGTGTCGGTGGGGTGAGTGTGGGGGTGTCGGTGGGGGTGAGTGTGGGGGTGTCGGTGGGTGAGGTGAGTGTGGGGTGGTGGTGGTGTGGGTGAGTGTGTCGGTGGGTGAGTGAGTGTGGGGGTGTCGGTGGGGGTGAGTGTGGGGTGTCGGTGGGGTGAGTGTGGGGGTGTCGGTGGGGGTGAGTGTGGGGGTGTCGGTGGGGGTGAGTGTGGGGTGTCGGTGGGGTGAGTGTGGGGTGTCGGTGGGAGTGAGTGTGGGGGTGTCAGTGGGGGTGAGTGTGGGGGTGTCGGTGGGGGTGAGTGTGGGGGTGTCGGTGGGGGTGAGTGTGGGGGTGTCGGTGGGGCTGAGTGTGGGGGTGTCGGTGGGGGTGAGTGTGTGGGTGTCGGTGGGGAGTGAGTGTGGGGGTGTCGGTGGGGGTGAGTGTGGGGGTGTCGGTGGGGTGAGTGTGGGGGTGTCGGTGGGGGTGAGTGTGGGGGTGTCGGTGGGGGTGAGTGTGGGGTGTCGGTGGGGGTGAGTGTGGGGGTGTCGGTGGGGGTGAGTGTGGGGGTGTCGGTGGGGGTGAGTGTGGGGGTGTCGGTGGGAGTGAGTGTGGGGGTGTCGGTGGGGGTGAGTGTGGGGGTGTCGGTGGGGGTGAGTGTGGGGGTGTCGGTGGGGGTGAGTGTGGGGGTGTCGGTGGGGTGAGTGTGGGGGTGTCGGTGGGGGTGAGTGTGGGGTGTCGGTGGGGGTGAGTGTGGGGGTGTCGGTGGGAGTGAGTGTGGGGGTGTCGGTGGGGGTGAGTGTGGGGGTGTCGGTGGGGGTGAGTGTGGGGGTGTCAGTGGGGGTGAGTGTGGGGTGTCGGTGGGGTGAGTGTGGGGTGTCAGTGGGGGTGAGTGTGGGGGTGTCGGTGGGGCTGAGTGTGGGGGTGTCGGTGGGGGTGAGTGTGGGTGGTGTCGGTGGGGGTGAGTGTGGGGGTGTCGGTGGGAGTGAGTGTGGGGGTGTCGGTGGGGGTGAGTGTGGGGGTGTCGGTGGGGGTGAGTGTGGGGTGTCGGTGGGGGTGAGTGTGGTGGTGTCGGTGGGGGTGAGTGTGGGGGTGTCGGTGGGAGTGAGTGTGGGGGTGTCAGTGGGGGTGAGTGTGGGGGTGTCGGTGGGAGTGAGTGTGGGGGTGTCAGTGGGGGTGAGTGTGTGGGGTGTCAGTGGAGGTGAGTGTGGGGGTGTCGGTGGGAGTGAGTGTGTGGGTGTCGATGGGAGTGAGTGTGGGTTGTCAGTGGGGGTGAGTGTGGGGGTGTTGGTGGGAGTGAGTGTGCGGGTGTCGGTGGGACTGAGGGTGGGGTGTCAGTGGGGGTGAGTGTGGGGGTGTCGGTGGGAGTGAGTGTGGTGGTGTTGGTGGGGGTGAGTGTGTGGGTGTCGGTGGAGGTGAGTGTGGGGGTGTCGATGGGGGTGAGTGTGGGGGTGTTGGGGGGGCTGAGTGTGGGGGTGTCGGTGGGAGTGAGTGTGGGAGTGTCGGTGGGGGTGAGTGTGGGGGTGTGAGTGGGGGTGAGTTGGCGGGTGTCGGCGGGCGTGAGTGTGGCGGTGTCGGTGGGAGTGAGTGTGTGGGTGCCAGTGGAGGTGAGTGTGGGGATGTTGGTGGGGGTGTGCGGTGGAGGTGGAGGTGTGTGTGGGGGTGTCGGTGGGAGTGAGTGTGGGGGTGTGTGTAGTGAAGGCTGGAACTTACACACAGAGGTCTGTGCTGTATCTTTCTTCAGACAAGCTAATAGTGTCGATGAAACAGGGTTAGCGGGTGTGTGTGTGTCTGAGTTACGCAAAGAACAGAGTCCACTTGAGCATTTATTGATCATTGGGTGCCCAGCAGGGTTCCACACAAGGACATCCCATTACCATTGGAAGCCATTACAACCTGTAAAGTCGATGGCTGGCAGCTGTGGTTTGTGTAGGCAGGCTATATGAAATCAATACAGGCAAGGAGAGAAAGGAAGAGTATAAAGAGTGAAAGTAGAGTGAAAGTAGATTGAGAGCTTGCCCCCTCAGGTTTATTATTATATAGTGGTACATGGATCTGATATGGCATACCACCTGACCATTATCTCCAATCAGCAACATTGACGAGCATTTCTCGTTCCACCAATGAAGTGGAAGCATTCTTGTGTCACCATGACTACTGTGATCTACCCACCACCATCATGCGGTGTGGCTGTTTGGCATACACCTGCCTGCTCTGTGTGTGTGGTGATCTGTGACTAACAGTTGGGGGGAGGGGGTAGTGAGTAGAGCTCTTGAGCTCCTTACACACTAACAGTAGTGCCCCTTTCACACTATCTATCTAATACATAATGACTATTGACTACAAGTAAAGAGTCACCAGCAACTACATAAATACATTCAAGCACCTGGCCCTATACATCATTTACATTAATAGACCATTTGTACTCCTTTATAGACCATTTCACATTCCCCACCAATCCGTTTATCAAAATATTTTACAAACCGTTAACCCTCTCAGCCAGCCAGGTTTGTTCGCCTACAGCGGCAATGTGTGACCCACCAGGATAATGCGTGACCCACCTGGGTAAACAGGTACTGACGCGCACCCATCCTGCTTTCTAGAAAAAGACGCGGTTTAAATGTCCCGCCATCTCACAATGCCCACACCACTGTTTTGACTTCAATATAAAATGGTGACTAATGGACGTATTTAATTTATCTTATTGGGTTTCAATGGCGGCATCTGTTATATATTTGTAGTATAATATATTATACAAATATAGATAGGCGGGGGAATCTCTTTTTATAGCCGTAATTGATATATATGGATAGTGATAAACCCTTTATCGTGTGTAATAAGCTCTGTAGTGGTCCTTTCCCCCCCTTCCAGTTGGGGGGGGGGCGGGGCGGGGCAGTTACCAGCATGCTCTACCCCCCCCCCATCCTCATCCACGGGGTGGGACTCACAACTCGCGCGTGCATTATCATAACACTACTTCGTCCACTATCGTAACGTAAGAATGATTATATATATATACATATGTTTGAGTATATTTCCAATATATTTAAATATATTGATATTATGTAATAAATTCTATCACACGATATATTATACAAATTTAGATAGACGGGGAATCTATTTTTACCGCTTTTCTCTTTAGAAAAGCATGTCTATGTATAATTCTGTTATTTATTTGTATTATAATATATTATACACATATAGATAGCCGGGGGAATCTCTGTGTATAGCCATAGATATATATATGGACATACATTTTGGATATATACAATATATTTAAACACTTAATAATATTAATAAGGCGGGGGAATCAATTGTCTACCTTAGAAAAGATTTTTACTAATAATGTATGGGTCAAAATCCATCAGAGCGCACCATTTTGTATCACTTTATTCAAAATTGTCCACGCCCCCCCCCCTTTTCGAAAAGGGCAACCCCCACCAGCCACACCCTCCGTGCTTTGACCACGCTATTTCTCCCTATTTACAATTGGTGTATTAGGGAGATCTCCCTACTCACTCGTATCTACTTGCGACCTCTGGTTTGAGATGGTCTGTGACACACTCATGAGCTGGTAGGTGACACACTCACGAGCTGGTTTGTGACACACTCATGAGCTGGTGTGTGACACACTCATGAGCTGGTATGTGGGACACTCACGAGCTGGTATGTGACACACTCACGAGCTGGTCTCTGGCACATTCATGAGCTGGTATGTGGCACACTCACGAGCTGGTTTGTGACACACTCACCAGCTGGTTTGTGATACACTCATGAGCTGGTGTTTGACACACTCATGACCTGATCTGGGGCACACTCACGAGCTGGTTTCTGACACACTCACGAGCTGGTTTCTGACACACTCATGAGCTGGTGTGTGACACACTCATGACCTGGTATGTGCCACACTCATGAGCTGGTTTGTGACACACTCACGAGCTGGTTTGTGACACACTCACGAGCTGGTCTGTGAAACACTCACGAGCTGGTCCGTGAAACACTCACGAGCTAGTAGGTGGCACACTCACGAGCTAGTATGTGACACACTCACGAGCTGGTTTGTGACACACTCACGAGCCAGTATGTTGCACACTCACCAGCTGGCCTATGGCTCACTCTGGAGCTCAGCTCAAAGCGCGCCTGTGCCCGGACCGCTGTGGCTGTGCACCGCGGGTTAACGCAGACGGGGGACAGTTGCATGTCGGGTAAAACCCAAAGTGATGGCGGGTCTCCATCTGCCAGTAAACATCGACAAAGGGCCCCGCCCACCGTCGCAAGTTAAATGACTCTTGTCATTCCCGCCAGAGGGCATGGTGGCTTTTATAATGGCCACCTCCACAAGACGAGAACGCAGCTCTCCCAGCTCGTGACAAACAGACAGACTTGTTATCCGACCGGAACCTTACATTAACAGACAGGTAGCTATCGCAACAGTCGAACGGTCTTGACCTTTTCGCTAATGATTTTTTTGTTTCTTTGTTGTTTTACGTCCTAGCAACATCTAAGGTCATATCATGACGGGTACCGACTTGTGACCACGTGCACTCATGGCGACTTTATAGTACTGTCCCACTGGGAAACCAGGCTTCTGGCACCATGACCCGATATTCCACTCAGTCAAATTATCCTGACACTGAGCCAACCAGTCCTTGCCCTATCCTAATAATGTCGAGCGCCAGGCTAGGAAGCGACCAGTATAAATTTGTATGTCATTGGTTTGGCCCCACGACCTACCAGCACGGGAGACGGACACTCTAACTCATTCGGTCATCCCGTCTAGTCCTTTCGCTAAGCTAATGAACACGGCAGTGTTGGTTGGTACTGGGTACAATTTTGGGGTAAACACTTTATTTTTAGAATTTGGAAAATTAATGTCATGTATACACCGAAATACTAGGCATAGTATGTGTATAGATTGTATTTACCTGTTTTCAAGTGTAGTAGAAGCAAGCAACTGCAATACATGTTTAATGAGTGCCTTGTAATCTAAGTTAGATATTTAAAGCTGCATAGTCTGATGAAGCATCAAATTTTCAAAACCAAAACAATTATTTAGATTTGATTCTACATATCTAAGTTTGATACTGGCGCACTTATTAAGCATGTGTTGCTACCTAGAAAGTCATACTGGGTCAATTTAATAGAACCTGTTACTGCAGAAGCCTATGGTGTCAGACTTTTGGGGTGCTTGCTGAAACTAATTTGACATGTTTGCACTTCAAATATCTCAAAACTTAGCGATTTAAAATAAAAGTCACTTCAAACTAAAGTAACGTAAATTATAGCAAACAATTTAATATATTTACCTCATAAAAATGCTAGAACCCCAAAGCCATCAGCCTATGCAACTTTAAGATCAAATCTAAGTAAGTGTTTTGGTTTGGAAATGTGATCCTTCATCGGCCTGTATATATTTAACGACTTGATTCTTGTTGATCTATTGTCACATTCCTGCCCACCCACTCTCCCCTTCCTGTCGTCTCAGCCGCCAATAGTCACCTTCTCCTACACCTCTGTATCTATATTGAAGTAGAGTTAATGAAATTGGATAGAATGACAAAATAGTAAGATGGCAGCCACTAAATGCTCTCAATTTTACTTTGAAAGTCTTTTAATTTACATGATTGAATAAACTATTCAGTCCAAAGAATCTCCTAAGTCACCTGGAAAAAGCAAGCAACCTTCCTCTCCTAGATAAATTAGGTACCAGCCTAGAAGAGATTGAGATTGACAACTTAAGCCTGGTACACACCCCCTGTATACAATTCATGTGCTAAAACTGACCGGCTTGACGGTACCCGTTACAACTCGACCCGTCCCGTTTCATGACTAAAACTGCCCAATTCATTTTTCGAATCTTATAAAACCTGGTACACACCATTGTCTACTTTTACATGTAAAAGCGATGGTTTGAACAAAAAACTAACATTTCTCGCCGTGAATATGGCCTATGCTGCCGACACGGCGTAAAGCAACCACCAATCAATCAATCAATCATACCTTAAGGTAATGGCATGGCTTATACAGAAGCTTTCCACTTTGCCTCATAACACTGAACTTACCCTGATAGCTACCCTACCAACCCACTAACCTACTGACCCACTGGCCCCTCTTTAGTTTACACTAAGCTACCCTACTAACCCACTAACCTACTGACCCAATGACCCGCTGATCCCCTCTTTAGTTTACCTGAAGCTAACCTACTAACCCACTAATCCACTGACCCACTCTTTAGTTTACTCTAAGCTACCTCCTAACCCACTACCCTACTAACCTACTGACCCCTCTTTAGTTTACCCTAAGCTACTTTACTAACCCACTAACCTACTAAGCCACGTGACCCACTGACCCCCCTCTTTAGTTTACCCTAAGCTACCTTACTAACCCACAAACGTACAAACCCACTGACCCACTGAACCACCCTTTAGTTTCCCCATAGCTACCCTACTAACCCACTAACCTACAAACCCACTGACCCGCAAACCCCCTCTTTAGTTTACCCTACCCCATCTAGTTACCCGCAGAAACACATATCTACAATGTAGGGTGGATTACGTGAAATTCTGCTACCAGTTAATCTACTTTAGATAACCCCCCCCCCCCCCCTGCGTGTATCATTGTATGTTTACCAATGTGGAGAGGTTCTGTGTGGTTCGCACCCTCTCTAGGGTACAACTGGATGTGGTGGTCGAATTGCTATGAGAGCCCGCAGGCTTCCCATGTCGAAGGTCGAGCATTTGAATCGTAACAGAGTCAAGCGAATGACTTACAAAATGTATAATTGTCACTAGCATAACATTCAGCATTACTAAGATAGGATCAGGTCTGGTTAGCTCAGTATCAGGATAATGTGACTGAGTGGGAAAATGGGTCATGGTGCTGGTGGTCTGGTCTCACCAGCAAGGGCTTTTAAAGCATCCTCATATAGAACACTGGTTCTTGAGATAGTTTTCTATACCATCTAGTTCCCAAATTACGCTGGCTAATGCAAATGTCGTCTGTGCTATGTCATTGGTGGTAGAACTTCTAATTTGATGAAAACAGACGATATTTTGTTAGTAACTGGATCGATTCAGTGAAATTTACATACACCAGACGAGATTTCGTGTCAGCAGACGACAATCTGAAGTTTCCCACCCTTTTTTGTGCGCGCTGCTTCTGGCGCGCCTCGGGCCGTCCAAGACGATGTCATATTGATCCGCCTGGTCATCTTTGCCCACCACTGCGCGGTTAACTCGCACAAAACTAATCTCGTCTGCAGATTGCCTCCGACTAATGGAGTGTGTGGTAGCAAGGCAACACCGACGCCACGAGGAAAAATAAAAAATAAAAAATAAATTAAAGACCTTTAGAAGTCAAGAGCATCCTCTACGAACAATGACATATGGCTGAACTGAGACAAGCTGAAGGGTGGCAGCTCCTTGGTACTGACCTTAGATGTTGCCAGGACGTAAAACTCCAACAACCCACAATCTTGTTACTTATTTCGACCAGACGGGATGGCCGAATGAGTTGAGCATCAGCCTCCTGTTTTGGGAGACCGGGGGATCCGAACCCATGTGTAAAGTCGACGGCTGGCATCTGTGGTTGTGTAGGTAGGCTAAATATGAAAACACTACAGGCAAGAGAAAGGTAGAGTAGAAAAGTGCACAGAAGGAGAGCTTACACCCTCAGGTTTATTACTATATAGTATCATGAATCCAACATGGCTGTCATACCTGATCCGCTCCTCCAATCAGCAATAGGCATTCTGCAACCAACCAATGAACATACAATAACAATTGGGGGGGAGGGGGTATGTGAGCAGAGCTCCTAAGGCTCTGTCACACTAAAAGTGGTGCCCCTCTCACACTATCTATTACTACATAATGTTTATATCAACTCAGTAAAGGAACACCAGCACCACATAATACCTTAATGTACCTGGCTCTATATACCATTTACCTTTTTATATAACAATTGTAATTACTATAGACTAGTTCACACCATCCTCCAATGTCTAAATCTCGGGAAATTTTCACTTGGGTTCATGGGTTCGAACCCTGGTCGAGTCAAACAAATGACTTAAATATTCATACTTGTCACTTCCTAGCCTGGCCCTCGACATTATTAGGATGGGGCAAGGACTGGTTTGCTCAGTGTCAGGATAATGTTACTCAGTGGTAGATCAGGTCATGGTGCTGGCTGCCTGGTCTCCCAGTGGGACGACACTATACAGTCACCATGAGTGTGCACTGTCACAACTCGGTACGCGTCCTGATTTGACCTTAGATGTTGCTGGGATGTAAAACTCCAACAACCAACAATTTTGTTATTGAATTACATAACGGTGACAGAGACAAAAATGACTACAGTGGCAAAGACAGTGGTAATTATAATGACAACAACAGTGTTAGTGTTAGTGATAGTGTTAGTGATAGTGATAGTGTTAGTGATAGTGTTAGTGATAGTGTTAGTGGTAGTGTTAGCGATAGTGATAGTGGTTGTGTTAGTGTTAGTGTTAGTGTTAATGTTAGTGATAGTGTTAGTGATAGTGTTAGTGATATTGTTAGTGTGAGTGATAGTGTTAGTGATAGTGATATTGTTTGTGATAGTGTTAGTGTTAGTTATAGTGATAGTGATAGTGTTAGTGATAGTGTTAGTGTTATTGTTGGTGATAGTGTTAGTGTTAGTGATAGTGATAGTGATAGTGTTAGTGTTAATGATATTGTTAGTGATAGGCATAGTGTTAGTATTAGTGTTGGTGATAGTGTTAGTGATAGTGTTAGTGATAGTGTTAGTGATAGTGTTAGTGGCAATGTTAACGACAATGTTAGTCAGTGTTAGTGACAATGTTAATGACAGTGTTAGTCAGTGTTAGTGACAATATTAACGACAGTGTTAGTACCATTGTTGGTCGGGGACTGGTGGTATTAGTGTTGTGATAACCAGACGCGGTGGCCGAATGAGTTGATATTACTGATATCATTGGTGATAGTGTTAATAATGACAGTAGTGATGGCAATAGTTATCACGTTAGCAATGCCCTTAGTGATATAATTAGTGACATTATTAACGATGACATTGGTGACGGCATTACCTATACCATTAATGATGACATTAGTGATATCACTGGCAATAGCGTTACAGATTATATTAACAATTGCATCAATGTTGGCATTAGCAATGACATTAGCGATATAATTAGTGATAGCATTACCGATGACATTAGGAATCACATTAGTGATGCCGTTATCAATATCATTAGCAAAAGCAGTAATGATGACATTAATGATCACATCATTGATGAATGGTTGTAGTGCAGTGATAGTGTTACTGTTAGAGGTAGTGTTAGCAGTGGTGATAGTGATATCATTAGCACTAGTGCAAGTAATTTAACAAGTCTCTAGCACTAGTGATGACATTAGCAATGGCAGTAGTAATTGTATTCAATGGCAATAGTGATGAAGTTTGTGATGGTGTTAGAAACTCTGAAATCTTTGGAAATGATGGTAGCGGTAACATTAGCGATGGCATTACCAATGCCATTATTAGTGTTGTTAGTGATAGCATGAATGTAATGTCAGTATAAACTTCAACAATAGTAGTTGTGGTAATGTTAGTAACAACATTAGTGATGGTCATAGAAATAATTTTAATGATAGCCTAGCACTGGCAGGGCATTAGGTGAGAGTGTATCATTAGCAACAGTGTTATTGACAGTGTTAGCGACAGTGTTAGTGACCAGTTGTGACAGTGTTAGTGAAGTATTAGTGCCAGTTTTAGTGACAGTGTTAGTGATTATTAGTGACAGTGTTAGCAACAGTGTTAGTGTCAGTGTTAGTGTATGTTAGTGACAGTGTTACTGACAGTGTTAACGACAATGTAGCTGACAGTGTGAGTGACAGTGTTAATGAGAGTTTGTGACGATGTTACTGACAGTGTTAGCAATAATGTTAGTGACAATTATAATGATAATGTACACAACAGTGTTAGCAATTGTGTTAGTGAGTGTTAGTGACAGTGTTAGTGTTAGTGAGAGTGTTATCGACAGTGTTAGTGACAGTATTAGTAGGTGTTAGTGACAGTGTTTGTGACATAGTTAGTGACAGTATTTGCGACAGTGTTTAAAGGAATGTTAGTGATGGTGTTAGTGGCAGTGTTACTGATGGTGTTAGTGGTGGTGTTAGTGGTGGTGTTAGTGACAGTGTTAACAACACTGTTAGGAAGTGTTAGCGATGGTGTTAACGATGGTGTTAGCGACGGTGTTAGGGACAGTAGTAGCGACGGTGTTAGCGATGGTGTTAGTGGCTGTTAGTGACAGTGTTAGCGGCAGTGCTAGTCAGAATGTTAGCAAAGGTGTTTGTAAGTGTTAGTGAGCATTAGTGAGTGTTAGTGACAGTGTTAGCAACAGTGTTAATGACAGTGTTATCGACAGTGTTGGCAACAGTGTTAGCGACAGTGTTGGCGACAGTTTTAGGAGGTGTTCATGTTACTGACAGTGTTACCAACAGTGTTAATAAGTTTTAGTGACAGTGTTATTCAGCGTTAGTGACCATGTTAACGACAGTGTTAGTCAGTGTCAGTGACAATGTTGACGACAGTGTTAGTCAGTGTTAGTGACACTGTTAATGACAGTGTTATTCAGTGTTAGTGACAATGTTAATGACAGTGCTAGTCAGTGTTAGTGATATTGTCAACAACAGTGTTAATCAGTGTTAGTGACAATGTTAACAACAGTGTTAGTCAGTGTTAGTGACAATGTTAACGACAGTGTTAGTCAGTGTTAGTGACAATGTTAACGATATTGTTAGTCAGTGTTAGTTACAATGTTAATGACAGTGTTAGTCAGTGTTAGTGACAATGTTAATGACAGTGTTAGTCAGTGTTAGTGACAATGTTAATGACAGTGTTCATCAGTGTTAGTGACAATGTTAACAACAGTGTTAGTCAGTGTTAGTGACAATGTTAACGACAGTGTTAGTCAGTGTTAGTGACAATGTTAACGACAGTGTTAGTCAGTGTTTGTGACACTGTTAACGACAGTGTTAGTCAGTGTTAGTGACAATATTAATGACAGTGTTAGTCAGTGTTAGTGACAATGTTAACAACAGTGTTAGTCAGTGTTAGTGACAATGTTAACAACAGTGTTAGTCAGTGTTTGTGACGCTGTTAACGACAGTGTTAGTCAGTGTTAGTGACAATGTTAACGACAGTGTTAGTCAGTGTTAGTGACAATGTTAATGACAGTGCTACTGATAACTATGACATTTGAGTGAGTGACCATCAAAGACAGTGATTGCTTTACCAACAATGATGCTAATACTAGTAACACTAGTAATAGCGGTGACAATATAGATGGCGATACCGATACTATTAAATCACGTGGTGCCTGCTAGTCGCGTGCTGGACCCACCACCCCGCACTCCCTCCCACAGTAACCAGAAGGGATGGCCGAATGAGTTGAGCACCCGTGTCCATTTTTGGTAGATCGTGCGGTTCGAAACCCCGGGTTCGAACCCTAGTCGAGTCAAACCAATGACTTGAAAATTGATATGTGTCCCTTCCTAGCCAGGCGCATGGCATCATTAGGATAGGACAAGGACTAACATTGAGTCATGGTGCTGGTGGCCTGGTCTCCCAATGAGGCAGCACTACAAAGTCGCCATGAGTGCGTATTGTCACAAGTGAGTAGGTACCCGTCCTGATATGACCTTAGATGTTGCGAGGACGTAAAACTCCAACAACCAGCCAACCAACCTATAAAGTCGCCATGAGTGTGCACTGCCACAAATCAGTAGATACCCGTCCTGATAAGACCTTAGATGTTGCCAGGACATAAAACTCCAACAACCAGCCAACCAACCTATAAAGTTGCCATGAGTGTGCACTGCCACAAATCAGTAGGTACCCGTCCTGATATGACCTTAGATGTTGCGAGGACGTAACACTCCAACAACCAGCCAACCAACCTATAAAGTCGCCATGAGTGCGTACTGTGACAAGTCAGTAGATACCCGTCCTGATAAGACATTAGATGTTGCCAGGACTTAAAACTCCAACAACCGACCCTCCGACAGGCCCGGTGCTTGAGTGGTTCCCGGCGTCCAGTTCAGGCCCGAGTGGGCGGCCATTTACGAGTCTCGGCACCAATCTGTGTCCGGGCTATTGATCAAAGAACGCTCTCCTTGCACCGGAAACTGCCCGATTAACGACCAATACTGGTTAACTTCCCGCTCACCAGGGCGCCTTTCACGAGGCGGCGCCACTTTGCTTCTTTTTTTTCTTTCCTGTCAATCAGAATGATTAAACAAGAAATTAAAGTTTGTTTTATTTAACGATGCCTCTAGAACACATTGATTTTTGTATCATGGGCTCTTTCGATGTAAAAGATAATGGTCATTCTGACATGTTTCTTCGGAGGAAACCCGCTGTCGTCACATAGGCTACCCTTTCCGATAAGCAGCAAGGGGTCTTTTATATGCACTTTCCCACAGACGGGACAGCACATATCACAGCCTTTGATGAACCAGTTGTGGACCACTGGTTGGAACGGAAAATAGCCTAAGCTGCAAATGGATCCACTGAGCAGGATCGATAGGATGACTGAGACCTTCACAGGTGGACACTCTACCACCTGACCTAAGTCCCTCGCCCATAAGATTGTGATTAAGGCGCGATTAATGTTCTGCTGAGGTGACAGTTTATGATGGTGGGCAACATTACTTGTCAGATTGGATTGTTAGATTCTTTATATATGTGGCTTTGTTGTCATCATCGTTGTGTTCCTCCTAGCTGATTTTCCGCTGTCGACGGAAGATGAGCTCGAGCAGCGCGGTCCTTGGTAACCGGGGTGACGACCGATCCGGTATGGTGTTTTGTGCGGTTGTACATTTCATGAAAGCTGCCTTCAAGTGTTGAAGTGCTGCTGGCTTTTGCAAGTTACCAGCGGCACTCTCTCGGTGAGCAAATAGAGGTTTCACACCGGAAAGAACATGTCAAGACAGGCGCAAAATTATTTGTCCCTGCAGTGGCTGGTCGGGAGATGTTGGGAGTTCCATACATCATCCGCCCTTAATGCTGCCACAGTGACATGGTTTTCTGTTTAGGGTTTGCTCCCTTAGCGTTCGGTTCTGTCAAGGACCTGTACCACAAGGCAGTGGTTTACAACTCTGCGAGGCAGAGGCATTGCTATATTGCTATACCTGAGGTATTGCTATACCTGCAATACTGCTTTATTGTAGAGAGGTTTTATTGATTTATTATTATTTTTATTACAATCGTTGATGAAAGCAGTATAGTCTGATGAAAATATCAAATTTTCAAAACCAAAGCAATTAAGTAGATTCTAATTTAGATCCCAGTGCAGTTATCAAACATTTGTAGCCAAATAGAAGGGAATAGAACCTGTTACTGCAGTAGCCTATGGTATCAGAGTTTTGCCATGCTTGCCAAAATTAATTTAGCATGTTTGCACTTCAAATATCTCAAAAGTTAGCCGTTTAAAATAAAAGTTGCTTCAAACGAAAGGAATGGTTGTTTATAATGTTTATCTCAGAAAATGACAGAAACTCAAAACCATCAAACTATGCAACATTAAGCTGGGGAAATCTCAACTGCAGAGATTTAATTGATCGTCCTCATTCCGCCACCAAATGCCCTATCCTAATAGTGCCAAGTGCCAGGCTAGGTAGCGACAAGTCATCGGTTTTCCACTGACCAGCGTCGCAAGCCGGGTCTGCATCCCACGACCTGCCCCACGAGAAGTGCGTGCTCAGCTCATTTTCTCTGGTGAATCAATGCCATGCGATATATGTGGACAGTGACCCCCCATCCCTGCGCATGCGCCTTTACAGACATTTTGTTCGGGCGGGGGGTGGGGGAGGGACGGTAGATTAGTTGATTAAGTGGGTAAATTGGTCTTCCTCATTCCACTGCTCCTTGCCCTATCCTAATAATGCCAAGTGTCAGCCTAGGAAGCGACAAGTATCAATTTTTAAATCATTGGTTTGACTCGACCAGGGTTCATACCCACGTTCCCACGATCTACCAACACGGGAGACGGACGCTCTAACTCATTCGACCATCCCGCCGACTCTGCGCCACTTTATACCCAGCGCACACACGTGACCACCGCATCACGTGACCGACACACCTTGTCAACACCTACGTGCGCCACCTACAGGGCGCCGCCATCTTGAAACCAGATCACGTTTCCGCAGCGCCTGACCTCTTTTTGATCAGGAGGGCGGCGTGGCCCTCTGGGGGTGACTGGGAGAATCAGCATGTCAGCGGGCGCGTGCAGGAAATGTACAAAAGAAATCAGCACATCCTGCACTCTGGGTGGGGTGGGGGAGATGGGGGGGGTGGCTGAGGTGGGGAGGGATGACGGTGGGGGTGATGTGGTGTGGGGTGTGGGGGTGATATGGTGGGCGGTTTGGGTAAGGTGGTGAGGGTGTTGGTAGGGGTGGGGTTGGGTATGGGGTGGGGGTGATGTGGTGTGGGGTGTGGGGGTGATATGGTAGGGGTTTGAGTGATGTGGTGAGGGTTTTGGTAGGGGTGGGGTTGGGTATGGGTGGGGCTGATGTGGTGTGGGGTGTGGGGGTGATATGGTGGGGGTTTAGGTAAGGTGGTGAGGGTGTCGGTAGGGGTGGGGTTGGGTATCGGTGTAGGTGAGGTGGGGATGGGATTGAGGTGGTGTGGGGTGGGGATGGGGTTGAGGTGGTGTGGGGTTGGTGTGGTGTGGGGTGGGTGTGGGATTGAGGTGGTGTGGGGTGTGGGTGGGCGTGATGTGGGTGCGAGTGGGCGTGATGTGGGGTCTGGGTTGGGATGGTGACGTTTACAAACAGAACAATAGTAAATAAATATGGAGGGAGAACCTTATCTGAATCAGGAGCTCCGCAATCATGAACCGACATGCATTTTCAGTGTAACCATGGAGACTGCACGATGCGTAGTAAAGCTGGCCATGCTCTCACGGCTGTTACTCCAACTTCCAAGACTGTGGTGGAGAAAATGGTAGTACCCTTCGAAATGACATGCGGCTGTTAATTAGAGCTTGTGTTATGGAACCCAGCATCGGAGCCTCATTCATGGCACATCACTATTACTTGAAGGGTGTGTGGTGGAAAACACTGTAAGAACATTTGATATGATACGCGGCTGTTACTTGGAGATTGTGGGGTGGAAAACACTGTAGGAACATTTGACATGGTACATGATTGTTACTTGGAGATTGTGGGATGGAAAACACTGTTGGAACATTTGACATTCTACATAACTGTTATTTGGAGATTGTGTGGTAGACAACACTGTTGGAACATTTGATATGATACACGGCTGTTACTTGGATATTGTGTGCTAAAAAAACACTGTAGGAACATTTGACATGGTACGTGATTGTTACTTGGAGATTGTGTGGTAAAAAACACTGTAGGAAAATTTGATATGATATGTGGCTGTCACTTGGAGATTGTGTGGTGGAAAACACTGTTGGAACATTTCACATGGTACATGATTGTTTCTTGGAGATTGTGTGGTAGACAACACTGTTGGAACATTTGACATTCTACATAACTGTTATTTGGAGATTGTGTGGTAGACAACACTGTTGGAACATTTGACATTCTACATAACTGTTATTTGGAGATTGTGTGGTAGACAACACTGTTGGAACATTTGACATTCTACATAACTGTTATTTGGAGATTGCGTGGTAGACAACACTGTTGGAACATTTGACATTCTACATAACTGTTATTTGGAGATTGTGTGGTAGACAACACTGTTGGAACATTTGACATTCTACATAACTGTTATTTGGAGATTGTGTGGTAGACAACACTGTTGGAACATTTGACATTCTACATAACTGTTATTTGGAGATTGTGTGGTAGACAACACTGTTGGAACATTTGACATTCTACATAACTGTTATTTGGAGATTGTGTGGTAGACAACACTGTTGGAACATTTGACATTCTACATAACTGTTATTTGGAGATTGTGTGGTAGACAACACTGTTGGAACATTTGACATTCTACATAACTGTTATTTGGAGATTGTGTGGTAGACAACACTGTTGGAACATTTGACATTCTACATAACTGTTATTTGGAGATTGTGTGGTAGACAACACTGTTGGAACATTTGACAATCTACATAACTGTTATTTGGAGATTGTGTGGTAGACAACACTGTTGGAACATTTGACATTCTACATAACTGTTATTTGGAGATTGTGTGGTAGACAACACTGTTGGAACATTTGACATTATACATAACTGTTATTTGGAGATTGTGTGGTAGACAACACTGTTGGAACATTTGACATTCTACATAACTGTTATTTGGAGATTGTGTGGTAGACAACACTGTTGGAACATTTGACATTCTACATAACTGTTATTTGGAGATTGTGTGGTAGACAACCCGGTCGGAGCCTCAGACATGGCACCTGACTGTTAATTGGTAGTCAATGATGGCCCATTCAATGTTTTCGCAAATACTGCCTTTGATGAATTAACTGATATTTATTTATTTTATCCAGAAATGTGTGTATTATCAATCTGTGTGATTCGGCGAAATAGTGACAAAGCAGATACTTTGATGACAGGTGCAGACGAAATCCGAGACCATGCCTAGAGTGGAAGAGAATACACGAAAACAAGCAGAACATTACAAGCGAGCTAAGGTAGACAGTTGGGTGGGTGGGTGGGTTGAAAAGTTTGCTTGGGCTGCCAGCTCAATGGGAAGTGGGCTGGTGCCGGCCGGTGGGCTGCAATGGTGGAGAGGGCTCGATGTGATACATCCGATCAGGAGGTGATGGGCGAGGTGACCCATGGAGACTGGTGGAAAATGGACTCTCTTGTCATCCCACCCCAAATCAAACACAATTTTAAAATTGTGATCAATTTACTTAAAATTGCATAATCTGATTATTTTGGGTTTGTGCCATATGTTGTGAATAAATGCATAGTTTGGAGTAAGTTTAATTTAAAATGGCTAACTTTGGATATATTTGACTTCATTGTCCTTCTAGTCAGAAATAAATAGCCAATGAGTGCCGAGTACCTAAGTCGGATGTCTAGGATCAAATCTAGGCGAGTGCTCTGGTTTCAAAAGTTGTATGTTTTCACGCACCTTATGCAACATCAAAGGTGAGTTGTGAGTCGGACGCAGACACAAGGCCACGTGACCGGCAGCCATGTTGTTTACGACACGTGACCCAATCAGGGAGAGACTGAATGATGTAGGTAGCAGGTCACAAGGGTGGAGTGAGGGATAGGGTGAGGGAGGGGGGGTGAAGCTTTACCAACAATTTCACCCTCATAATCATTCAAATATCTCGATATTACCCGGGATTTGTTGGCAATTCTTATTGTTGGGTTATTCTTCCTGCTTTGTTTTGTATCATTCTGCCAATTGATCTTCACCTGCACTGCGTCCCTTTCTAATATGGTTTAATTGGGCGATGTTGTTTTATTCTCTTCATTTTAGACTATTTTGGGAAAGTTATGTTGGTGTTTTTTTCTGTCAGGACATTAATAAGTCCTGAAACGAGGCAGACATTGAACGGTTGCACTGAGTGACCCCTGCCAAACAGCCGAGTCGCCCATTCAGCTAAGTCCATCCACAACCCACATCGAACAACACTGACATCAAACTGTCGTCTGCCCACAGACCAATTGTCGTCTGATTTTGAGAAAATCAATGAATTGAATGAAGTTACCCTTTTTTTCACAGAAATTGATCAACATTCACTCAAAGATTGCAAAGATGTAGTCTGGAGTAAATAATCCATGCAGCTAGTTAGATAATAAGTCAAGACGGTGTTTTGTGACTTTTTCCCTGTGTAAACTATAAAAAACAATATACACAATAATTGATCGTCTAATTGAGGCTTGATAAATTGATAGTGCCTATATAATATTTTAATCTATGTAAACCGATGAAATCATCAGGTTTTCAAAACCAAAGTATATACGTAGGTGTGGACCTGCATATTCAACTTAAATACTGATGTACTCATTCAATAGTTATTGCCGCATAGAAATAATAATAGGACAATTTAATAGAACCCATCTCTGCTGCAAGTCCTAAAGCAAAACTCCGTAAATAAAGCTATCGACCTGCCGTGCCAGTGTAGCTCTGGGTATGGTGCACCTGTGGTACTCTTATGAGTCACACACCAACTGTCTTGTGGATGCCAATCTAGCTCTGAATTTAGTTTTTCTGGGCATGTGACCCAATCATGTGACCTAGTCTTTAACGTCCTTTATGTGCCATTCACAATGCATCACACCGGGCATACCTGGATGGTGCTAGCGATTGCCTAAGTTAAAATCACGTGACCCAGTCTTTGACATCCTGTATGTGCCATCCATAGTGCATGAAATTGGTAAGCAAACCCTGTGATGTTCAGCATTTGAGGGTGCATGTCAAATTGAATGTTGCTTGTTTTTAATTTAAATATATTCAAAGTTAAACCTTTAAAATGAAAGTAACTTGTAACTAAAGTGAAGTAGATTACAGGAGTCGGTATTATATAGTTAGCTAAAACAAAGTGTGCACACAATGTTAAATACTTAGGAATTTTGGAACTTCAATTCATGTCCAATGCCTAGCATCAATACGTCTATATAAAGAAAGGGCTACACTTTACCTCCTGTCAATATATACAGAAAGAGCTACATTGGGCTGCTTCTAGAGGTAACCTCGAACTTAACAACACGTTCCACTGCCAAATGCCTACTATCAACATATCTAAAGACAGAGCTACACTGGGCTGTTTCTGAGGGTAACCATGCCTTTAACACCCTAGCTCCACTGCGAAATGCCTGCTATCAATATATCTATCACCCCCATCACACCAAACTAGTTCTCAAAACGTCCGACCCCATTCTAAAAAGGGGTAGAACATGGCTGCCGAAAATGTTGAACATGCTCAAATTTCTAGAGTACCCTTCCATCCTTGCCCGTCCATGCATTTCGTAAACAGTTTGTAAAACATTGCTACTACGTTCACTATGTTTGCACACAATTTGAGCCCGTTCGGTAACATTTTCAAGAATGTACTAAGAACTACTTTGGTGTGATATGGGTATTAAGACAGAGCTACACTGGGAAGCTTGTGACGGTAACCTTGCGCATGCAGCACGTTACCCTATGCTAACTTAGACTCGCCTCTACAACCAGTCGCAAAGACCAGGGACAGGGCAAGCACTGGTTGGCTCAGTGTCAGGATAATGTGACTGAGTGGGATATCAGGTCATGGTGCTGGCAGTCTGGTTTCCCAGTGGGGCAGCACTATAAAGTTGCCATGAGTGTGCACTCTTACAAGTCGGTACCCGTCCTGATATGACCTTAGATGTTGCTAGGACGTAAAACAACAACAAACAAACCACATCGGCTATTGGGGGGTTAGCTTTATAATTAGTGATTCATGAGTGTAAGCATGAGTCAGTTCTATTTTGTAGGGAAAGCCTATTCAACTGGGTATGTATCCCCTGCCCTACTTTTATTGAATGGCTGTAGTAGCCATGGCTTCAACACGGGCACTCAGCCTTAATTCGGCTATAAATAACTCCCACAGATTAGGAAGTTTCAAAGCATGAAACCTTTGAATAGACTTAGTTGGTCATCCTGGTTGTGAATAAGTAAAGTTATGCTGGTCATGTTACTGCTGCGTTAATGTAGCTATAGAATCTTAAACCTTTGCGAATGCCGTCAATCATTGTAACGTTAGTTTCAATGAGAATTAGAACACGTGGATCATGGTTGGTTGTTTTAGGGTTTTTGTTGTTGTTGTTGTAGCTTTACGTCCTGGCAAGATCTAAGGTCATATCAGGACGGAGGGTTCACTATTAGCAGTAAGGTTTAAAATGAGATTCGTGAGATTGTGAAGCTGTACTACTAATAACCTACCCCATCGATATCCATTCCACCAACCACGATCCACACGATGTAAATACACCAGGATTGAACTCGTCTACACCTATTAAGCCTTCTTTCCTATCATAATGGATGCTACCACCCCTACGCACTCTACAGCCCTCACCCCCTTCTCCCCCCCCCCACCACCATGACACCCAGTATGCATTGCAGTATCCTTAAAGGGGCATTTCTCTCACTAGTGTTAATGTCTGATTAAATTCACGAAACATGCTAAGTTCTAACTTCTCATAGCACATTGTTACCCGGAGAATTGTTTCTCACAAATATCATGGCCTCATTTTTGTATTTTTGTTATGTTTAGACCGATAATAATCATGTAAATTGAATGGGACTACTCACTAATAGGAGCCATTGAGAGGCACTGTAGAGTATGACCTTGTTACTACTAATATGTTAGTTCCCTGTTATGCTGGTCCCTCTCATGGCCCTGTCACACTACGACGTTTCTCACCGGCGACCCAACAGCGTTGAAAATAACATTAAAGCGTCGAGAAATGCTAAACTTTTAGGGGAAATATGGGGAAATTGGACGTTGGCGCAGCATGTCAGTAGTGTGTTATTAGCACGTGGCCAACGTGTGTCGACACGTGCGGGAAAAAAAAAAAAAAGTTTGGCGCGATGGCATCATATGACCTTAGATGTAGCTAGGGTGTAAAACAACAAAGCAACCACTTGGCGCAACGTGTTGGAACGACCCTCTAGCATGCGGCGTCTGCCTAGCATTCGCATAACGATCTTCCAGCGCTGTCGACGTGCTTCTGACGTCGCCATAATATTGGCACCTGCGCATTGACGCGCGTTGTCGGTCATCGCGCTTTTTTGACATGCTAAAAATATCTAGTGACCTGCTACGCTCGCCGACGTCCTCCGGCGACTGTCAACATCCAGGATAGTGTACCGACGTGTACCGACGTTCGCATAACGTCCCCCTAACATTTCCCAACGTTTCCCGACGTTTCGGCAAAAAATGACACACGTCGACGCGCGTTGGAGAGAAGCGTCGTAGTGTGACAGGGCTATTAGGACTGACGCTGTGTGAGACACAGGATGCCGGGTCACAGCTACAGCATACATGGCCGAAGGTTGGGGAGATGGTGAATTTTTAAATGTTGTCTGCTATGACCAAAATTCAGCTAATACATCTTCACTGAAAGTTCACCAGTTGGTTGGCGGGAGAGGGTCTGTGTGACGTGTGGACATTTAGAGGCACAGGTGGGGGACACTGAGGGCACTGCTTACCGCTCGACCACACAAGTTGTGAGGGCAGTTTCATGTATTATTTGGCGGGTTCTTTTGGTTAAAAGGCTTGGAAGGGCCTTTGATGAATTATTGCAGCGGGTGTTTACGTGGAAGGCGTTCTACTCGGTCGCAGTCAGTGCGACTGGTTGAGGTTGCGCATCTTACATCCGGGTTCTACATGTGTTCACAGGTACTGGACCGGACTCAGTGGCCAAATCGGTAAGAGCGCATTCTTTCCATGCGGAAGGTCGGGAGTTCAAACAATGACTTACAAAATTTACATTTGTCGCTACCTAGCCTAGCTATCCCTTTTGATTAACCGTGTCTGATCCGTCACTCTGATCTGAAACCACTAATAGCCACCCACATAAAATCCAAATGGCAACATGAGTGTGATGAAAAGATTAATAACCTTAAAGAAATTGAACCATTTGTGGGAAAGCCACCACAGACTCATGTGGGAGGTCTCCGGGACCAAGTGGTCCTTAGCGGCTGCTGTATTGGCTACTAGTGGCTTACACATGCTTTTCTGCTCAAGGGGGAACCTCCCCCTCAATGTATTGGGTGTCAGGGTCCGCTGACACTCAAACACATTTTACTAAGTTGCGTTGATTTTTTGGCCCGTCGCCAACAGTTCTACACTGCAGACAGTATGCATGACCTTTTTACTAAGGTAACACAGGAAAACATTTTAGCCTTTTTGGAGGCAGCTGGACTGTACCACCTCATATAGTTTACTAAATAGATTCTATCAATTATTAATGAAACTTTTCTTTTTCTATGGGAATTTGTTTCCTTTGACCACAAATATATGATTGTGAGATTTCTAATTTAATGAGTGTCTATTGGCACATAATTGATTGTCTGCTTTTACATGTCAAAGCGATGGTTTGAACAAAAAGCAAACATGTCTCGCCATGAGAATGGCCTATGCTGCCGACACGGCGTAAAGCAACCACCAATCAATCAATCAAAACCTAGCCTAGCTTTTCGCATTACCATGATAGGGCATCTATTGATGAACAGGTCCCTGATCTCAGTGTATCTTTTTATAAACATGTGTTTGTTTCCTTAAAGATCAGTCTGTAGGTTATTTGTGTATTAATTCCAGGGCTCATGATTTTGTTTCATGGATTATTTTGTTTATAAGGGGCAGTGGGAAGACAACCATTAATGGTCACACTGTTACTGAAATTTCTATTGTTAACAGAATAGTATTAGTTTGTGGAATAATGTATCGAAATTGTGAATATAAAATGTAATAAATGTCTTAAATGTCTCAGGGCAAGGACTGGTTAGCTCAGTTTCAGGATAATGTTACTGAGTGGGAAATTGGGTTATGGTGTCTGCATCATGGTCTCCCAGTGGGGCAGTACTATACAAGTCGCATGAGAGTGAACTGTCACAAGTCGGTACCCGTCCTGATATTACCTTAGATGTTTCCAGGATGTAAAACCCCAAGAAACAAAACAAATCCCAGATACTGCCTGGTGGCAGTTCCATGCGAGGGAGCAAGACCTATCCTTTCAATTCAGCATTCAAACTCAAGGGAAGCAGATGGTCTAACCGCTAGTCCCTGATGTCCGATTAAGGGTGGGAAGAGTGACTGCTCCTCTGACCAGGACGAGGTGGCAGCTACAAGTCTGACAAATTAAAAACACCAAACAGTTGAAGTTTGACCTCTGACCTCCAAACTGCACCTCTTCCCACATCGCTCTACCATTGACGCCACCTCCCTCCTCCCCCTCCCTCCTCCCTCCTCCCTCCTCCCTCCTCCCTCCTCCATCCACCTTCCTCCCTCCTCCCCGTCCATCATCCCCCTCCCTCCTCCCACTCCCTCCTCCCCCTTCCTCCTCCCCCCCTCCCTCATCCCTCTTCCATCACCTTCCTCCCTCCCCTCCTTCCTCCCTTCCCCTGATCCCTCCGTCCACCTCCTTCCTCCCTCGTCCCTCATCTTTCCGCAAAGCAATACCCCGCTAGTTTATCTACCTCTGCCACCATACAAAGCAAGACCCAGCTAATTGATCTGCCTCCGCCCCGATACAAAGCAAGACCCCGCTAGTTTATCTACATCTGCCCCCATACAGAGCAAGACCCAGCTAGTTTATCTGCCTCCGCCCCGATACAAAGCAAGACCCCGCTAGTTTATCTACATCTGCCTCCATACAGAGCAAGACCCCGCTAGTTTATCTGCCTCCGCCCCGATACAAAGCAAGACCCAACTAGTTTATCTACCTCCGCCACCATACAGAGCAAGACCCAACTAGTTTATCTACCTCCGCCACCATACAGAGCAAGCCCCCGCTAGTTTATCTACCTCTAACCCGATACAAAGCAAGACCCAGCTAGTTTATCTACTTCCGCCCCAATACAAAGCAAGACCCCACTACTTTATCTACCTCCGCCACCATACAGAGCAAGCCCCGCTAGTTTATCTACCTCTAACCCGATACAAAGCTAGTTTATCTACCTCCGCCACCATACAAAGCAAGACCCCACTACTTTATCTACCTCCGCCACCATACAGAGCAAGACCCCACTAGTTTATCTACCACTGCCCCCATACAGAGCAAGTCCTCTCTAGTTTATCTACCTCTGCCATATTCCGATTGTTCCCCCTTGTCTACTTTTAAACCAAAAATACCACCAAACCTACGATGCTAATTCCAAGGCTTTAGTCGACCAAGGCAATTCAATTGTATCCCGAAAACATTGTCTACATTACCCCAAATCCACTGCTACCCTTAGCAGACAATCATGCGCAGAGGCAAACAAGATGGACAAAATGCTATCCTGACTTAGAAATGCTAGGTCTGACTTAGAAATCAAGGAAATATTGTGAATTCAAACGACTATCCTCTAGTCAAAATGTACAAAATAAGCTATCCATAATACGCGTAAAGTCTCATAGTTACTTCTTTATACCTTCTCTGTGGCGGAGTGGTTAGAGTGTCTGACATTTTTCTAGGTCGGACTCCTAATCTAAAGGTCTGTGGTTCGATTCCCTGTGCCCCCACCTCTACCAATTTGGTTTTGCACTGCTGCGTATAACTATCAGCATCATCAAAGGCCAGTTGCTCTCATACCATGTATATGTGGTGTGGGAGGTTAAAAATCCCTTGGGTCGGTAAAAGTGTAGGCTCTGGCTTTCTATTGACAAACTGTCTAATGGTGAAAACAAGTCTATTCAGACTTATCCATGATAGGCAGTATAAATCTTCAAGAAAAATGTATAAAAAACATCGACCAGATGGGATAGCCGAATGAGTTGAGCATCCGTTTCCCGTTTTGGTATATCGTGGGTTTCGAACCCACGGGTTCGAATGCTAGTCGAGTCAAACAAATCACTTAAAAATTTATACTTGTTACTTCCTAGGCTGGCGCTCGGCAGCAAGGACTGGTTAGCTCAGTGTCAGGATAATGTGACTAAGTGGGATATCGTTGTAAAGTGCGACGGCCGGCAGCTGTGGTTGTGTAGGCAGGTTAAATAGGAAATCACTACAGGCAAGTATAGAGAAGGAAGGCAAGAGATAGAGTGTGCAGAAGGAACCAGAAGGAGCTTGCTTAGTTTATTATATATATAGCTTTTAGAATCCAAGATGGTGGTGGTCACATGGGTTGATCCACCAATCAGGGTTCAATATGTTGTATCCAAGGCCTGGTCATGCTGGCTACAGTGCCTTGTGGTGGCCAGTGATCCATAAATAACACCTGGGGGGCAGGGGGTATGTGAGGAGACTCCTCCAAAGACTATCTAAGAAGTGACACTCCTCCTCTATACTATTTTACTATACAATTTCTATACCTAATGAGTAATAGTTTACCAACTCCACATATCCCTCATATGCCTTTGGATTTTATATATTACCATTTACCATTATATAGACAAGTTGCGATTTATTATAGTAGAGTTCATATATCCTCATATGCCATAATATCGGAAAATGTTATATCGTGTCATGGTGCCGGTGGCCTGTTTGCCCAGTGGGGCAGCACTATAAATTCGCTATAAGTGCTACTTCTTTTTAATTGGATACAGATGGTCTAGTTTTATGACCCGGCTTCCTCATTAAATAATAGCAAAATGGTTCGGTGTTTTTGTTGGTAAGATGCACCCAACACACAACCCCTCAATAGCAGGCAGACAGGTAGCCATGGGCTCGGCTGAGGACCACCTCTGTCTGTTTGTTCATTGTCATCGTGGGTTCAAAGGCCTTTGACCTCTTAACCCGATCAGAGGAGTCTCCAATGGAGCCTCTGACCCCCAGCCTCGTTCCCATCTGAACTCGCTTATGTTTGTCTCTGACTATTGTTTGAGTAGTCTGAGCAAGTAGGCAAGTGGGCAAGTGGGCAAGTAGGGTAAAGTGGCGTCCCTGGTGGTCGTGGGAAGTAAGTGGGCACATGGGAAGTGGAGGTATTGGGGGCGGGATGGGATAAAGAAGTCTAGTACTAGTGGAGGCCAGATTGGACAAATTCACAGCTGATTTAGCCTAGGATGTAAGAACTCAACATCACTCGATAAGGCACCAGAATATTTGTCCTATTTCTGTCTTTCAAACAGTCCTCACAAACAATCAGATCATTCAATCGGATATTATTACGCGTTCCTGTGTCTTGACTCAAATTCTTTGGTGATTGTGCCTTCTGTGTAGGAGGTTATGCTTCATGTCTGCTAAGCCAGTTTGTCGGTTATACCGGTCTATCCTTGCTACTAGTCTGTCCACTATGCAGATCAGTCTGCTATGGCAATGTGTCGGTTATACCAGCCTATCCTTGCTACTAGTCTGTCCACTATGCAGATCTGTCTGCTATGGCAATTTGTTGGTTATACCAGCCTATCCTTGCTACTAGTCTGTCCACTATACAGATCTGTCTGTTATGCCAGTGTGTCGGTTATACCAGTCTATCCTTGCTACTAGTCTGTCTGCTATGCAGATCTGTCTGCTATGCCAGTTTGTTGGTTATACCAGCCTATCCTTGATAACAGTTTGTCCACTACACAGACAGTCTTCTGTGCCAGTTTGTTCGTTAACCACTGTATCCGCTACACCAATTTACCCAGTGTCTCAGTTCATCTGCTATGCAAATTGGTATATTATACGGATATGCCCGTTATCCCAGTCTGTCTATTATATCACAATTTGTTGGTTAAGCCGGTAAGTCTACTACACTAATAATATGTCCGATGTAACAGTCTGGCCTCTCAGCACACGCGCAGAGAGCATTGTGTACTAGGGCCGCGTTCAGGCCAGGACTCCAAGATGTCTCGGAGATGCCTTTTGGCTTATTTCCGTTCATGGTATGCCTCGGAGATGTCTCCCATTTCAGAGTACAGACAAAAGGCGCCGTATTCAGGGGTTTCAGCCGATCAGAGCTCTTCTTTTCCACTGCAAATGGCTGCCCCTATGGGGGTGGCCATTTTCGAGGCGACTGACTGCTTTTTCCATTCAGACTAGGGTGACATCAGGAATTTCTTCGAGACGACTCGGAGGCATATCCTGAACGCGGCCCCAGTGTTCCCCGGCTTTTATGCTTGAGTACTTGCAGTAAGTAAGCCCTGGCTACACTGGCTGGCAATGTCACCATGCTAGTCCTAACGACTCAGGATTGGCCCTCTGGTTTTTCACATTCAAGCACTCTGAGACTAAGTGCAGCGTTAAATTAGGCAAGCAGGGCGGGCAACACACAAAGGCAACCACACAGCCATTTACTCAGCCTTCATATCAGGCGATTGGTAGAAGCACTGGTTCGCTCACTGCATGAGCGGTATTGTGTTCTCACCCCAACCGAGTCAAACCAATGACTTACAAAATTGAAACTTGCCACTACCTAATCTGGTTAGTTAGACTCAGCTGGGCTTTGAACCCACCACCTCCCACACCTGAAGCCAGCTTGCGCTCGTACCAATTTGGCCACCCTGTCTAATCTCGAAGCAATATTGAATGATTAGTGATTATCGCGAGGAAAACACACGTGCATAATTTCTAAAATGTTCACAAATTGAATCGCTATTCGTCATCATCTATTCATTGTCTCCGTTTTCCAATGCGATTCCTTTAAGAAATCGTTGGAGTGCGTCTCATCTTCAGTTCATTAAAGTTGGATTATCCGATGGTTTTAATTTTCTACCAGGTATTTAGATTAGGTGCATCTGTATAATCTCTTTGCTCTAACTTGATGTAACTTTCATTTTAAAGGATTAATTTTTAATTGAAAGCATCTAAGAGTTATTTCTGTAAATATGCTTCAGCTGTGATGGTTTCCATTAAATTGATTTAGTATTCTTTCTAGGCAGCCATAAATGTTGTTTAATAAGTGCACCAGTATCCGAGTTTGTAGGATCAAATCTAGGTAAGGGTTTGGATTTTTTTAATGTTATACTTGCTTTGAACTGTGCAGCTGTTATGTTCTGGTTCCTGAAAGTGTACTTGAAAGTAATTTAATACTTGTTGCTTATTTTAGAACTTGATGCTAATTTTAAGCTTGATGCCGATTTTAAAACTTGATACTGATTTTTAGACTTGATACTGATTTTAAACTTGATATCGATTTTAAAACTTGATACCGATTTTGAACTTTATACTGATTTAAAGCTTGATGCTGATTTTGAAACATGATTCTGATTTCTAAACATGATTCTAATTTCTAAACATGATTCTGATTTATAAATGTTATACTGATATTTGAACGTGATTCTGATTTTAAATATAGTACTGATTTTTAAGGGTGATACCAAATTTAAAACTCGATACTGCGTTTTAAACTTCACACTGATTTTTAAATGTGATACTTATTTATAAATGTGATACTGATTGTTAAATGTGATGTTTATTTATAAATGTGATACTGATTTTTAAATGTGATACTTATTTATAAATGTGATACTGATTTATGAACCTGATACTGATGTTTAAGTGGGGTGCTGATTTGTAAACGTGGCACTGATTTTTAAATGTGATACTGATTTTTAAATGTGATACTGATTTTTAAACCTGATGCTGATTTGTAAACCTGATACTGATTTGTAAACCTGATACTGATGTTTAAGCGGGGTGCTGATTTGTAAATGTGGCACTGATGTATAAACTTAACACTGATCTTTAAGCATGATACTGATTTTAAAACGTGATACTGATTTTTTAATTTATATTGATGCACATTTTTGTGATTAGCTCTTCAGGCAACTCTGTGTAGTTTCACTCCTCATCTAATCTCATCGGTCTTCATCTAGTCTCACATCTAATCTGTCACACACTTCATTTGAAGACGGATCGATCTTTAGCGGATTGTCGGCGATTGTCGGCGATTGTCGGCGATTGTCAGAGATTCGGAACTGAGGCGGCAGAATCGCTCAAATTGGAGGTTAAATTCGAATCGTCGCTCCTCAATCAGCGGCAAGGCTCTGGGAAGAAGGGCAGAAAACCAGGGGAAATTAGCTCACAAAAGTAGCATGGGAGTCGTACAGATTGCAGGCAATGAGCAGGACAATTACAAAGTCATCCATGTGTCCGTTTTGTCAGCCCGCCCTTTGTCTCTGCCTCTCCATCTCTCTCCATCTCTCTCCATTTCTCTCCATCTCTCTCCATCTCTCTCCATCTCTCTCCATCTCTCTCCTTCTCTCTCCATCTCTCTCCATCTCTCTCCATATCTCTCCATCTCTCTCCATCTCTCTCCATCTCTCTCCATCTCTCTCCATCTCTCTCCATCTCTCCATATCTCTCCATCTCTCTCCATCTCTCTCCATATCTCTCCATCTCTCTCCATCTCTCTCCATATCTCTCCATCTCTCCATCTCTCTCCATCTCTCTCATCCCTAATCTCTCTCACTCTCTCATTTCCCCATCTCTCTCCATCTGCCCATCTCTCTCCATCTCTCTCCATCGCTCTGATACATTCCAATCTACCGTGAATTACTCTATAAATCTCACTCATATTGCAATGTTACATTTAAAAACCCAAGACATATAGAGGATGTGTGAACTTGGTAAACTATTATTCATTAGGTACTAGAACTTGTATATGAATAGCCTTTGAAGGGAGTGTCACTTCCGAGTTTGACTAAGAACAGTCTTTGGAAGAGTCACCTCACATGCCCCCTCCCCCCCCCACATGGTATTGTTATATCATCGACCACTGCATTGTACTCTGATGGAGGATGAGTCATGTGACCACTGCATTGTACTGTGATTGATTAATAGATCATGTGACAACGGCCATCTTGAATCTTGAGAACCTATATAAGCAATAAACCAGAGAGTCTCACTCTCTTACTTTTCCTTCTTACCCTGTTTTCCTTTATTACCTGTAGTGTTTTCACTTGACCTGTTCACACCACCCACACCACCAGCCGGCACGTTTACAATATATCTTCATCTCTCAATGTATCTCCATATCTCTCCATCCCTCGCAATCTCTCACAACCTCTCTCCATCTATCCATCTCTCTCCATCTCTCTCCACGTATTTCTCTCCATCTCTCTCCATCTCTCTCCATCTCTCTCCATCTCTCTCCATCTCTCTCCATCTCTCTCCATCTCTCTCCATATCTCCATCTCTCTCCATCTCTCTCCATCTCTCTCCATCTCTCTCCATCTCTCTCCATCTCTCTCCATCTCTCTCCATCTCTCCATTTCTTTCCAGCTCTCTCCAGCTCTCTCCATCTCACCATCTCTCTCCATCTCTATCCATCTCTGTCCATCTCTCCATTTCTCTCCAGCTCTCTTCATCTCTCCATATCTCCAACTCTCTCCATTTCTCTCCATCTCTCTCCATCTCTCTCCATATCTCCATATCTCTCCATATCTCCAGCTCTCTCCATCTTTCTTCATCTCTCTTCATCTCTCTCCATCTCTCTCCATTTCTCTGCATATGTCTATTTCTCTGCATTTCTCTCCATCTCCCAATCTCTCTCCATCTCTCCATTTCTCTCAATCTCTCTCAATGTATCTCCATCTCTCTCCATCTCTCCATCTCTCCATCTCTCCATCTCTCTCCATCTCTCTCCATCTCTATCCATCTCTCCATTTCTCTCCATTTCTCTCCATTTCTCTCCATCTCTCTCCATCTCTTCATATATCCATCACTCTCCATCTCTCCATCTCTCTTCATCTCTCTCATCTCCAACTCTCCATCTCTCCATTTCTCTCCATATCTCCATCTCTCTCCATCTCTCTCCATCTGTCTATTTCTCTCCATTTCTCTCCGTCTCTCCATCTCTCCTTATCTCTCCATGTTTCTACATCTCTCCATCTCTCTCCACATCTCTCCATCTCTCCATCTCTCCATCTCTCTCCATCTCTCTCCATCTCTCCGCCACTCTCCATTTCTCACCATATCTCCATCTCTCTCATCTCTCTCCATCTGTCCATTTCTCTCCATTTCTCTCCATCTCTCTCCGTCTCTCTCCATCTCTCTCCATCTCTCTCCATCTCTCTCCATCTCTCTCCATATATCTCCATATATCTCCATCTCTCTATTTCTCACCATCTCTCTCCATCTCTCTCCATTTCTCTGCATCTCTCCCAATCTCACTCAATCTCACTCCATCTCGATCCATCTCGCTCCATCTCTCTCCATCTCTCTCCATCTCTCTCCATCTCTCTCCATCTCTCCATCTCTCCATCTCTCCATCTCTCCATCTCTCCGTCTCTCCATCTCTCCATCTCTCCATCTCTCCATCTCTCCATCTCTCCACCTCTCCATCTCTCCATCTCTCCATCTCTCCATCTCTCCATCTCTCCAACTCTCTCCTTCTCTCCATCTCCCCCCCCCCCCCCCTCGCTTGACGGAATCATTTGAGACACCTGCGCGTCTATTAAAGTTGTGTAAACTGATGAAAGCTCAACGTTGTCTAAGTTAAAGTTGTGGTGCGCGGGGAACACAGGGCCAGCTAGCCTAGAAGTGCTCATGTCTAGCGGCCGAACAAGCGCTCGTTGTACCGTTAAACCAAGCTCAGTTAAACCAAACGATCCGTTGATCTAAACTTTTTTCGGTGGCCCGGCAAAATGCTACCATTTATCATATAAAAATGTTGGTTAAACCAAAGTCGGTTAATCCAAATTATTGGTTAATCCAAACAAAATTGTCGGACCCCAGGGCACTCCGGAACGGTTAAACCAAACTTTGATATCCTTATAAGGTCATCTGAGACCCCACCAACTTTTTTATATGATAAATGGCAGTATTTTGCCAGCGCACCGAAAAAGGTTTGGATTAAACAATCGTTTGGATTAACCGAGCTTGGTTTAATGGGGTTTGCTGTATATACATAAAAAACAATAATTAAAGTGTCCACATACATTGTATATTGCATGTGCAATACACGCTTACTCAAAAATCAAAGTCAAAGTCAAAGTGAACACTCGGTTAAACCAATGATCGGTTAATCCAAACAAATTCCTAAGGTCACTTGAAGTTTAGTTAACTAATGACTTAAAAATTGATACTTGCCACTTCCTAGCCAAGCGCTCAGTATTATTAGGATAGGGCAAGGACTGGTTGGCTCAGTGTCAGGATAATGTGACTGATTGGGATATCAGGTCATGGTGCTGGTGGCCTGGTCTCCCATTGGGGCAGCAGTATACAGTTGTCATGAGTGTGCACTGTCACAAGTCGGTCCCATCCTGACCTTAGATGTTGCTAGGACATAAAAGAACAACAAACAAACAAACATCAAGTTTGGTTTAATGGAGTTATACTGTACTATGCTTATGGCCGACGGGAACACGCTTTGCCAGTCATTAAGGGTCATTTAAGTTTAAGGTCATTACAACAATTAGGGTCAACTCTGGCGCGTGCCACTCAGAACGAGGCTGCCACCGCGAGACGCTGGGCCGTGTTCGATTAACCCACAACACTAACTGGCACATGTGCAACCGGTCGAACTTGATTAGCACGTGACGACGAGCCGGCGTGTAAGGGGAACTAGAGTTAGCAACCAGAGAATGCGCCGGTAGGGGATAATTGCACAAATATAGACACATTTGTAGTTACCTTAAAACATGCGCTCGACATTATTAGGATAGTGCAACGACTGGTTGGCTCAGTATCAGGATAACGTGACTGAGTGGGTTATCAGTTCATGGTGCTGGCAGCCTGGTCTCTCAGTGGGGCAGCACTATAAGGTTGCAATGAGTGTGCACTGCCACAAGTGGGTACCCGTCCTGATATGTTGCCAAGACATAAAACTCCAACAACCAACCAACCAACCGAGTGAGTGGGTGATTTCAAATAGGATGAGTATGTATATATTATTATATTACAAAAGAAGGGAATTAAAGACAATTCTGTAACCATGCAATGCCCTGTGATGCATATTGACTACATCTATTAGGATTATACGAGTATAAAGGCACGGAAGGGAATTTCCCTATATTATCACCCGTATGTTGTGTACTACTTTATGAGTGACCCCTTTTCACAGTTGGGACAGATGGCGCCACCACCCCCTACCCTATCAGTAGAGTGAAACACTGTCACTCACTCACTCACTGGCATTTACCAAATATATATAACAATGAAGGAATGTAAAGACAATTCTGGAACCGTGCAAGATGCAATGCCATGTAATGCATATTCACTACGCATATACTACTTTTATGACTAAACTGCAATTGTATACATTTTATAATTACAACTAATAGTTTCATTCATGCCTCAAACAATTTTACTGTACGGTTGGAGACCAGTGCCCTGACGCTGACAAAAGTTCAATGAATAAACTACATTTAATATTTGTTAATTGTGCATAGTGTCAGTATGGTGAGAGGCCGTTATTGTGTGTCAGATAGTGTCAGTATGGGGAGAGGCTGTTGTTTGTTAAGTAGTGTCAGTATGGTGAGAGGCTGTTATTGTGTGTCAGATAGTATCAGTATGGGGAGAGGCTGTTGTGTGTTAGGTAGTGTCAGTATGGTGAGAGGCTGTTATTGTGTGTCAGATAGTATCAGTATGGGGAGAGGATGTTGTTTGTTAGGTAGTGTCAGTATGGTGAGAGGCTGTTATTGTGTGTCAGATAGTATCAGTATGGGGAGAGGCTGTTGTTTGTTAGGTAGTATCAGTATGGTGAGAGGATGTTGTTTGTTAAGTAGTGTCAGTATGGTGAGAGGCTGTTATTGTGCGTCAGATAGTGTCAGTATGGGGAGAGGATGTTGTTTGTTAGGTAGTGTCAGTATGGTGAGAGGCTGTTATTGTGTGTCAGATAGTATCAGTATGGGGAGAGGATGTTGTTTGTTAGGTAGTATCAGTATGGTGAGAGGATGTTGTTTGTTAGGTAGTGTCAGTATGGTGAGAGGCTGTTATTGTGTGTCAGATAGTATCAGTATGGGGAGAGGATGTTGTTTGTTAGGTAATATCAGTATGGGAGAGGATGTTGTTTGTTAGGTAGTGTCAGTATGGTGAGAGGCTGTTATTGTGTGTCAGATAGTATCAGTATGGTGAGAGGCTGTTGTTTGTTAGGTAGTGTCAGTATGGTGAGAGGCTGTTATTGTGTGTCAGATAGTATCAGTATGGGGAGAGGATGTTGTTTGTTAGGTAATATCAGTATTTTGAGAGGATGTTGTTTGTTAGGTAGTGTCAGTATGGTGAGAGGCTGTTATTGTGTGTCAGATAGTATCAGTATGGGGAGAGGCTGTTGTTTGTTAGGTAGTGTCAGTATGGTGAGAGGCTGTTATTGTGTGTCAGATAGTATCAGTATGGGGAGAGGATGTTGTTTGTTAGGTAGTGTCAGTATGGTGAGAGGATGTTATTGTGTGTCAGATAGTATCAGTATGGGGAGAGGCTGTTGTTTGTTAGGTAGTATCAGTATGGTGAGAGGATGTTGTTTGTTAAGTAGTGTCAGTATGGTGAGAGGCTGTTATTGTGTGTCAGATAGTGTCAGTATGGGGAGAGGCTGTTGTTTGTTAGGTAGTGTCAGTATGGTGAGAGGATGTTATTTGTTAAGTAGTATCAGTATGGTGAGAGGCTGTTGTTTGTTAGGTAGTATCAGTATGGTGAGAGGCTGTTGTTTGTTAGGTAGTGTCAGTATGGGGAGAGGCTGTTGTTTGTTAGGTAGTGTCAGTATGGTGAGAGGCTGTTATTGTGTGTCAGATAGTGTCAGTATGGGGAGAGGCTGTTGTTTGTTAGGTAGTGTCAGTATGGTGAGAGGATGTTGTTTGTAGTGTCAGTATGGTGAGAGGCTGTTATTGTGTGTCAGATAGTGTCAGTATGGGGAGAGGCTGTTGTTTGTTAGGTAGTGTCAGTATGGGGAGAGGCTGTTGTTTGTTAGGTAGTGTCAGTATGGTGAGAGGCTGTTATTGTGTGTCAGATAGTATCAGTATGGGGAGAGGATGTTGTTTGTTAGGTAATATCAGTATGGTGAGAGGATGTTGTTTGTTAAGTAGTGTCAGTATGGTGAGAGGCTGTTATTGTGTGTCAGATAGTATCAGTATGGGGAGAGGCTGTTGTTTGTTAGGTAGTGTCAGTATGGTGAGAGGATGTTATTGTGTGTCAGATAGTATCAATATGGCGAGAGGCTGTTGTTTGTTAGGTAGTGTCAGTATGGTGAGAGGCTGTTATTGTGTGTCAGATAGTATCAGTATGGGGAGAGGATGTTGTTTGTTAGGTAATATCAGTATGGTGAGAGGATGTTGTTTGTTAAGTAGTGTCAGTATGGTGAGAGGATGTTATTGTGTGTCAGATAGTATCAGTATGGGGAGAGGCTGTTTGTTTGTTAGGTAGTGTCAGTATGGTGAGAGGACTGTTATTGTGTGTCAGAGTAGTGTCAGTATGGGGAGAGGCTGTTGTTTTGGATTAGGTATGTGTCAGTATGGTGAGAGGCTGTTATTGTGTGTCAGATAGTATCAGTATGGGCGAGAGGCTTGTTTGTTATGTGTAGGAGTAAGTAGTGTCAGTATGGTGAGAGGCTGTTATTGTGTGTCAGATAGTATCAGTATGGGGAGAGGATGTTGTTTGTTAGGTAATATCAGTATGGTGAGAGGATGTTGTTTGTTAGGTAGTGTCAGTATGGTGAGAGGCTGTTATTGTGTGTCAGATAGTATCAGTATAGTGAGAGGCTGTTGTTTGTTAGGTAGTGTCAGTATGGTGAGAGGATGTTATTGTGTGTCAGGTAGTATCAGTATGGCGAGAGGTTGTTGTTTGCTAGGTAGTGTCAGTATGGTGAGAGGCTGTTATTGTGTGTCAGATAGTATCAGTATGGGGAGAGGCTGTTGTTTTGTTAGGTAGATGATCAGTATGGTGAGAGGATGTTGTTTGTTAGGTAGTGTCAGTATGGTGAGAGGATGTTATTGTGTGTCAGATAGTATCAGTATGGGGAGAGGATGTTGTTTGTTAGGTAGTGTCAGTATGGTGGAGACTGTTATTGTGTGTCAGGTACTGTCAGTATGGGGCGAGGCTGTTGTTTGTTGGGCAGTGTCAGTATGGTGAGAGGCTGTTGTTTGTTAGGTACTGGGGTGGGGGTGGGGGGGGGGGGGGGGGGGGGGGGGGGGGGGGGGGGGGGGGAGGGTGGGGGGGTGAGAGGGGGTATGACAGAGAACTGTGCCAGGTATGTGAGAGGGGTCGGTGACAGAGATATGTGCCGGGTGTGTGAGAGGACAAAGAAGATCACCAACAAAGAAGTTCTCAGACAAATTAAAAATAAGAAAAGCTTGTTTGCCACTATACAGACAAAGAAACTTATTTATTTTGGCCACATCATTCGTCAGAGTTCAATATACCGTACATTGTTGGAAGGGAAGGTGAATGGCAGCAGAGGGAGAGGGAGACCAAGAACATCATGTTTACAAATATTTCACCAGTGGACAGGCTTGAATAATTCACAGTCTATCAGAACAGCACAACATCGGGACAAGTGGAGAACCATTGCATCCAACCCTCGACTAGAGGATGGAACTATTGATTGATTGATTGTGTGAGAGGGGGCGGTGACAGAGATATGTGCAGGGTGTATGTGGGTGGGGGTGAGAGGGGGCGTGACAGTGAACGGTGCCGGGTGTATGGGGGTAGGGGTGAGAGTGACGGTGACAGAGATATATGCCGGGTGTGTGAGAGTGGGTGGTGACAGAGATCCGTGCCGGGTGTTAGGGGGTGGGGGTGAGAGGGGGTGGTGACAGAGATATGTGCCGGGTGTGTGAGAGGGGGCGGTGAGAGGGGCATGACAGCCATCAGCCTTATTTGTCTTAATCCGTCTAGCGCTCATCCGGGTTGTCCGCCTCCAAGCCGCCAAACCCGGCGGACTGTCGCCCACCAATATACCGCCGGGCACGTTCAGCTGCCCGCCTCACTGACCTCTGGACACCGCCCTACTGCCCACTCGTCGCCCTACTACACTCCACCCTACCGCACACACTGACCTCTGCACACACAGCCCTACAGCACCCAACAGGGATGAAAGATCTCCGGAATTTCGCGGATTTCCGGGATTTGTCCTGTACCTACTGCAATCCTGCAGCTCGGTCAAGGTATAGGCACTACTAATACGTTGTTTTACGTTGCAGCACCATCAGCGTATACTAATATGTGGTGCCACGCCACAGCACTATCAGCGTATACTGCTAATAAATGCTCATAAATGTTTCAAACACCGCAGCACTATCAGCGTATACTACTAGTAAATGCTTCAAACGGTGCAGCACTATCAGCGTATACCAATATATATGAAAACTGACTTCCGGGAATTTTCCGCGATTCCCTGACAATGCTAAACCTATGGGAGCATATCCGCATTTCCACATTTTTTCCCGGAAACTACATTCATCCCTGACACGCTGCCCTACTACACACACTGACCTCTGCACACACCACCATACTGCACAGACTGCCCTACTGCACACACACTGACCTACTGCACACACTGACCTACTGCATACATTGACCTACTGCCCACACAGTGGCCTACTGCCCACACACTGACCTACTGCACGCACTGACCTACTGCACACATCGCCCTACTCCACACAGTGACCTCTGCACACACCGCCCTACTCCACACACCGCCCTACTGCATACACCTCCCTACTGCACACAGTGACCTGTGCACACACCACCCGACAGCCCACTCCACCCTACTGCACACACCGCCGTACTGCACACACCGCCCTACTACACACACAGTGACCTCTGCCCTACTGCACACACTGCCCTACTGAACACACTGATCTCGGCACAAACTGCCCTTCTAGACACTCCTGCGCTACTGCACACATAATGCCCTACTGCACACCCCACCCTACTGCACAAACCCTCCTACTGCACATACTGGCCTACTGCATACACCGCCCTACTGTACACACCACCCTACTGCACACACTGCCCTACTGGATACACTGCCCTATTGCACACACCGCCCTACCGCATAAACTGTCCTACTACACACACTGCCATACTACACACACTGCCCAATGCATACACCGCCCTACTGCACACACCATCCTACTGCACACACCACCCTACTGCACACACTGCCCTACTGGATACACCGCCCTACTGCACACACCGCCCTACTGCATACACTGCCCTACTACACACACTGCCCTACTACACTGTGGTGTTCTCTGTGGTGCAGTGGTTAGAGAGTCTGGCTTTTTCCCTAGGTCAGACTCCTAATCCGAAGGTCAGTGGTTCGATTCCCCATGCCCCCATCTCTACCAATTTGGATCTCCACCGCTGTGTAAAACTTACAGCGTCATTAAAGGCCAGTTGCTCTCATACCATGTCTATGTGGTGTGGGAGGTTAAAAATCCCTTGGGTCGGTAACAGTGTAGGAGCGGGCTGTCTGGCGACAAACTGTCTATTGGTGAAAACAAGTCTAATCAGACTTATCCATGATTGGCAGTATAAATCTTCAAGAAAAAAAAACACACACTGCCCAATGCATACACTGCCCTACTGCACACACCGCCCTACTGTACACTGTCATGCTGCACACACCACCCTACTGCACACACTGCCCTACTACACACACCACCCTACAGAACACACTGCCCTACTGTACACACCATCCTACTGCACACATTGCCCTACTACACACACTGCCCTACTGCACACACTGCCCTACTGCACACACTGCCCTACTGCACACATTGCCCTACTGCACAAACCATCCTACTGCACACACTGCACTACTACACACATTACCCTACTGCACACACTGCCCTACTACACACACTGCCCTACTGCACACACCATCCTACTGCACACACTGCCCTACTGCACACATCATCCTACTGCACACACCATCCTACTGAACACACTGCCCTACTGCACACACTGCCCTACTGCACACACCGCCCTACTGCACACACTGCCCTACTGCACACACCATCCTACTGCACACACTGCCCTACTGCACACACTGCCCTACTGCACACACCGCCCTTCTGCACACACTGCCCTACTGCACACACTGCCCTACTGCACACACTGCCCTACTGCACACACCATCCTACTGCACACACCATCCTACTGCACACACCATCCTACTGCACACACTGCCCTACTGCACACACCACCCTACTGCACACACTGCCCTACTGCACACACCATCCTACTGCACACACTGCCCTACTGCACACACTGCCCTACTGCACACACTGCCCTACTGCACACACCACCCTACTGCACACACTGCCCTACTGCACACACCGCCCTACTGCACACACCATCCTACTGCACACACTGCCCTACTGCACACACTGCCCTACTGCACACACCACCCTACTGCACACACCACCCTACTGCACACACTCCCTACTCACACACCACCTACTCACACACCCCCTACGCACACACCACCTACCACCACTCCCACACACCACCCACCCACCGCACACACTGCCACCACACCTCCCTCACCCACCACCCACTCACCACTCCCCACCACCACACCCCCCACCTCCCACCACACCTCCCTCACCCACCACCCCTCATCCCACCACCCATGCACCACACCACCACACCATCCCCACTCACCACCACCCTCACCCACCACCCACCACCCACCAATCCCACCCACCACCCACCACCACCCTACTCACACACCACCCCCCTCACCCTCCACCACCACCCCACACCACCACCTCCCCACCACCCCCCTACCACCCCCTCACCCACACACCCCCTCACCACACCACCCTCACCTCACACACCACCCCTACCCACACACCCCTACACCACCTACCCCACACACCCACACCCCTCACTCACACCACCCCCTACACCCAACACCCCTCACCCAACACCCCTCACCCACCACCCCTCACTCACCACTCCAACCACACCCCTACCCCACCCACCCACACCCATCACCCACCACCGCCACCCACCACCCTCACCCACCACCCCTCACCCACCACCCCTCACCCACCACACCCTCACCCACCACCCCCACCCACCACCCCACCCACCACCCCTCACCCACCACCCCTCACCCACCCCCCCTCACCCACCACCCCCCACCCCCACCACCCCTCCACCCACCACCCCCCACCCACCACCCCCTCACCCCCACCCCTCCCCAACCCCCCCACCCCACCCACCACCCCACCACCCCACCCACCACCCCCACCCACCACCCCCACCCACCACCCACCACCCACCACCCCTCACCCACCACCCTCACCTACCACCCACCTCCCCTCACCCACCACCCCTCACCCACCACCCCCCACCCACCACCCCCCACCCACCACCCCTCACCCACCACCCCCACCCCCACCCCCCCTCACCCCACCACCCCTCACCCCCCACCCCTCCCCCACCCCCCCACCCACCACCCCCACCCACCCCCCCTCACCCCACCCCCCCACCCCCCCCCCCCTCACCCACCACCCCTCACCCCCCACCCCACACCCACCCCACCACCCACCACCCACCACCCACACCCCCCCACCACCCACCACCCCACCACCCCCCCCACCCACCACCCCCCACCCCCCACCACCCACACCCCCACCCACCACCCACCACCCCACCCACCCCCCCACACACACCCACCACCCCTCACCACACATCCCCACCCACCCACCCCCCACCCCCACCCCCTCACCCCCACCCAACACCCCCCACCCATCACCCCACCACCCAACACTCACCACCCCTCACCCACCACCCCCCCACCCAACACCCCCCACCCACCACTCCTCACCACAACCGCTCACCCCACCCCACCACCCACACCCACCACCCCACCACCCACCACCCCTCACCTACCACCCCTCACCCAACACCCCTCACCCACCACTCCTCACCAGCAACCCCCTCACGCACCACCCAACCACCCACCACCCCTCACCCACCACCCAACACTCACCCACCCGCCACCCACCACCCCCTCACCCACCACCCCTCACCCCCACCACCCTCCTGATTAAGCCGGCCCGTCGTGTAAACAGAAGATGCCCCTTAGGCAGCGTCCCGACGCCATTGTGCCTCTCAAAAGGAGGCCTAATTCCATTTCCGGTCTGCCACCATTTCCTGCGTCTCTCCGGGCGTCGTGCCCGGTACCCGGCGTCCCAGGCTCTAATGGTGCTATCTGTGTCCCTCCACCCCCGGTGATTTTATACCTGAATAAAACCACTGGAGGCAGGCAGTGTTAGACAGGTATAGTGCTGCCTCCCCAGTATACTACTGTCCCCGTGAGTCCCGTGGTGACCGTTAGGGGCCACAGGGGGACTCGCGCCTGCCGCATTGCGCAAAATATGTGTTAATCAGGGTTCAGGGAAGTGATTATTTGTTGGGGTTTTATGTCCTAGCAACATCTAGTTTTAAGGTACTCACTTGTGACAGTGTGCACTCATGGTGATTTCATAGTGCTGCCCCACTGGGAGACCCAGCACCACTGGGAGATGTCCGCACCAAGACCCAATATCCAACTCAGTCACATTATCCTGATAGTGTGCTAACCAGTCCTTGCCCAAGTTAGGTAGCTAAGTATCAATGTTATAAAGTCATTGGTTTGACTCGGCTGAGGTTGGAACTCCCGACCTTCTGCACGGGAAGAGTGCGCTCTACCGATTCGGTAACCGCATCCGGTTTTGAGAAGTGACGAAGCGGGTGGGTGTTTGGGGGGGGGGGAGGTTTTGACTGGCAGGAGAGTGAGCATCAGAGCAGTTCCAGGTGTGGCTCTTCCTCTCTCCTCCCTCAGTCCCCAACTGTTAGAGTATGTGAAACAGAGGTGTGGGTGGGTGTGTGGCTCTTCCTGTCTCCTCCCTCAGTCCCCAACTGTTAGAGTATGTGAAACACAGGTGTGGGTGGGGAGGGGGGGTGGCTCTTCCTGTCTCCTCCCTGTTAGAGTATGTGAAACACAGGTGTGGGTGGGGGTGTGTGGCTCTTCCTGTCTCCTCCCTCAGTCCCCAACTGTTAGAGTATGTGAAACACAGGTGTGGGTGGGGGTGTGTGGCTCTTCCTGTCTCCTCCCTCAGTCCCCAACTGTTAGAGTATGTGAAACACAGGTGTGGGTGGGAGGAGGGGGGGGGGGGGGGTATTCTGGAGGGGCAGTATGCTACCCATATATCATTGCCTCTCGTGTCAGCTTCATTCCAGTATATTGCAGTGAAACTCGGTTATAGTGCACTCTGATTTAATGCAAAGTCGGATATAATACGATCATTCATTGGACCTATAATTCTTTAATTCAAAGGTAATTCAGTAAGCTGGACCCCAATTAAACGTGACCCTCCTGTCTTAAGGCTCTGTGACAAATCACCGGATTGGGGAAACGGAAAGAAACCAAACAAAGTCTGTTGATATCCGGCAAAGTCCGGTTTGTGGCCGTTGCATATCTGCTGCATATCCGTTGATATCCGTTGATATCCGTTGATATCTGGCCCGATCCGTTACAAGTTTTGAGCGTGCACAAAACTTGTAATGGATTGCGCAGGACTGACCTATGCGGTTATTATATCCGTTACCATCCGTTCCCCGCCCGTTCACCATCCGTTCCTCGTCCATTCCCGTCTGTTCCCATCCATTCCCGTCCATTACATATCCATTACATGTATGTTACCCGTACTTTACCCGTCCGTTACCCGTCCGTTACCCGTCCGTCACCCATCTGTTACCCGTCCGTTACCCGTCCGTTACCCGTCCCTTACCCGTCCCTTACCCATCTGTTACATAATCGATGCATTTCACGTCCGAATAACACCGGACTAGAATATTCTTTGTTCGGTTCTGTCCGTTGCTCAATCCGCCATAGTGTGACAGGCACTTTAGCGATGACATTGTATGGACCCCAACGATCATGTTATATGTCCCTGTATTTCTTCGTTAGGGATCATTGTAGTGCAGTATTTCTGAGAGCGTTGGGTTTTGGGTGGGGGGGGGGGGGCAAGACACCGGTACAAAGGACATATCGTAGGAAACAGCTGACAAATGGTGGTGGTAAGAACTGGCGTTCTGGGTAGGGCCTCAGAACTATTGCATTGGATAGTAGGCAAAACTCTAGAAACCAGCGTCAAATTGCAAGACAATAGAATACAAATATCAAATTTAATATTTTAAACAGCCATGTCCTCCATTCAAGCAGGTTTAAATAATGAAGTATCATCTCAGTTTCATGCCAACATTCTTCAAACCTACCTCTTTGTTGGAGGAGGTGGGGGGGGGGGCGGTTAACGTGTTTATTCTGCTGCATCGGTTCTTTTCTGGGCTCCCAGTTATTGTTCAAGGCAGGATTATTTTACACACCAAACAAAATCTTGATGTAGATCTTTAAAAAAAATTCTAGTTTTAGATCCAGAATAATAGTTATTCTTATGGTCAGTTTACTTAAGTTATTCATGTTTAGGATGGTTCATAACAAGTGCGTGCAATGGCTAGAGTCCGGCAGTCATAATATGCAAGCGTCTAAAGCAGGTGCTCGTTGACTAAATTGACTGACAATATCTACATTTAAATCTAATTAATTTTAAGATTGTACGTAGCCCAATGAACCAAGCCCACCACCCACCCACCCACACCAACACACCCACACCCCACCTGACTAAACCACCACACACATATACACCACACCCACATACCCCACCTCCCTCACCACCTCATCTCAAACCACACCCTAATTGCCCCACATTCCAACCTCTCCCACATCCACACCCCTCCCACTTCTCCTACCCTACCCCTACCCCTACCCCTACCCTACCCCAACCCCTACCCCTACCCCTACCCCTACCCCTACCCCAACCCCTACCCCTACCCCAACCCCTACCCCTACCCCAACCCCTACCCCTACCCCTACCCCAACCCCTACCCCTACCCCTACCCAACCCTACCCCTACCCCTACCCCAACCCCTACCCCTAACCCCTACCCCTACCCCTACCCTACCCCTACCCCTACCCCTACCCCTACCCAACCCCTACCCCTACCCAACCCTAACCCTTCCCCTACCCCTAACCCTACCCCTACCCCTACCCCTACCCCTACCCCTACCCCAACCCCTACCCCTACCCCTAACCCTACCCACCCCTACCCCAACCCCAACCCCTACCCCTACCCCTAACCCCACCACCCTACCCCTACCCCTACCCCTACCCCTACCCTACCCCTACCCCTACCCACCCCACCCCTACCCCTACCCCTACACCCTACCCCTACCCTACCCCTACCCCTACCCCTACCCCTACCCTACCCCAACCCCTACCCCTACCCCTACCCCTAACCCCTACCCCAACCCCTACCCCAACCCCTCCCCTACCCCTACACTACCCCTACCCTACCCCTAGACCTACCCTACCCCTACCCCTACCCCTACCCCTAACCCCTACTTCCTACCCCTACCATACCTCTACCCCTACCCTACCTCTACCCCTACCATGCGCTACCTCTACCTCTACCCCTACCCCTACCCCTACCCCCTACCCCCTACCCTCTACCCCCTACCCATACCCCCTACCCCTACCCCTACCCCCTACCCCTACCCCCTACCCCTACCCCCTACCCATACCCCTACACATTACCCCTACCGCCTACCCCTACCCCTACCCCTACCCCGACCCCTACCCCGACCCCTACCCCTACCCCTACCCCTACCTCCTAACCCTCCCCTTGTCGCCATCCCTCCCGCTCCCCTTCCCTTCCCCCTCACCTCACTTTGTCCTTACCCTCCCACTCCCCTCCCTCTCCCCCAGTCATCCCCTCTCCATCTCCCTCCTTCTCTCCTCCCCATCTCCCTCCTCATCTCCTCTCCTCCCCCTCCACAATCTCGCTCCCCATCCCTCTTCCCGCCCCGCCCGTCCCCCTCCCCGCCCCTGCTCCTCCCCATCCCCCTCCTCTCCTCCGTACCCCCTCCCCTTCCCAACACCTCCCGCCCTCCCTCTCCCTCTCCATCCTCCCCTCCCTCACCCACCCCCCCCCTCCCCACTCCTTCCCTTCCCCGCCCCCTCTCCTCCACCTCCACACCCCTTCCATACTCATTCCCCGCCCCTCATCCCCCTCCCCTCCCTATCCCCTCCCCCTACCCTCTCCTCCCCCTCCCCCTCCCCCTCCCCTCCCCTCCCCCCCTCCCTCTCCCTCTCCCTCTCCCTCCCCCTCCCCCTCCCCCTCCCCCTCCCCCTCCCCCTCCCCCTCCCTCTGCCCCTCCCATCATCATCCCCTCTCCCCCTCCCTTTGTGCAACCCACCTTACACCGCGTCGCGTACTTCCCATCTGAGTCTTTCCGGCTGACAGACGCCTCCTCTTACTCCGCCCACTGTGGGCCCCCGGCAACAAGCAATTCGTCGGCAGTCAGAGCCCACTTCACTAAGCACTCACTAAACACCCCGCCCACACGAACGCCCCTCCCCCAGACAACCCCCCCCCCCACCCAGACGACTCAGGTCTCCCACTCAAAATCATACCCAGTCAATTCACCTCTGATAGTGGATTATAACTGGCTCATGTGTAATAAGTGATTTCCACCACATAAGCGCAGTGGAACAAATAAATAAATGTTTTTTTGTTTTTTTGAGTGAGCGGAGCAAATTGCAATCGTGGTTAGTTGATCTTTCTAGTTCCACTGTTCCTTGGCCTATCCTACTAATGCTGAACGTCAGGCTAGGTAGTGACAAATATCCATTTTTATGTAATTGTTTGACACAGCCAGGGTTCGAACCCGGGGTTTCAAATGCAGCGACCTACCAAAGCGTGAGGTGGACGCTCGACTCATTCGGCCATCCTGTCAGGTGAACTTTGCTGGTAGCAGTTGAGCAGTTCACTATGGGATATGTCCGGCGGAAAAGGTCTATTAGGCGATGACTGTGGGAAATGTGGAAGGTCTTCATCAAAGATTTGCACCACCAACCCGCCCTCTGACGGCAGTGGAAGAACTCATATGAGCACCGGGCGCGTTGGCCGAATCGTGTAGAGATCGGGAGTTTGATTCCCAGTCGAGTCAAACCAATGACTTATCAAATTGATACTTGTCGCTTCTGAGCCTGGCACTAGAAATTAACAAGACAGGACAGGGACTGGTCAGCTCAGTGTCCGGATAATGTGAATGAGTGGGATATCGGGTCATGGTGCTGGTGGCGTGATTTCTCATGGGGGCAGCACTGTAAAGTCACCATAAGTGTGCCCTCTAACAAGTCGGTATCTGTCCTGATATGACCTTAGATGTTGCCAGGATGTAAAACTCCAACAACCAGCACCACTGATGTGGGTAGCAGCTCACTGTCCAGCATGCTCTGTGGAAAAGGTCTTATAGAGGATTTCCAGCACCAACTCACCCTCTGATGGCAGGGGAAGGAAGTAATCTTGTGGATAGTGGATCTAGTGCTAGTCAGAAAAGGTCTATTTATCTATAGCATAGTTCCAGGCTGTGGAATTTATGTAAATTATTTTCGAGAATCGTCAGTTGAACGGCACGACCAAATGGGTTAGGAGCTAGCTTCCCGTGCAGAATGTATTGGGTTCGAACCCCAGCTGAGTCAAAATAAGTACTAACATAATTGATGTGTGTCTCTACATTGCCTGATACTCAGCATTGTTACAACTCGGCCCTGACTGATTTGCTCAATATCAGGATAACGTGACTGAGTGGGATATCAGGGCATGCTGCCGGTCGCACCGTGTCCCAAAAGCTGCATAGTCCGATGAAGCACAACATGTTCAGAGATAAGACAATTATCTAATTTGATTCTTCATATCTCACTTAGATATTGATACACCTATAAAGCATTTGATGCCACATCGAATTAGAAGGCAATACTGGGTCAATTTAATAGAACCTGTCACCGCTAAAGCCTATGGTGTCAAAGTTTTGGCATGCCTGCCAAAATTAATTGTGTATGGTTGCACTTCAAATATCTCCAAAGTTAGCCATTTAACATATAAGTTACTTCAAACTAAAGTAAGATAGAGTATAATGGTCAATCTACTATAATTCAAAATCAGACACAGATAATCTTTTTGTGGGCTAATAAATTTATTAATCAGGCTTAATAAATTTCACAACAGCCTTTTTTACTACACCTTTGTGAACATTATATATTATCAGCCTTTTCTCAATAGTACAATTGAGATTATTAGCTTTAATTATTCTATTGCATCAGGTAGTACAACCTAAGTCATTTATCTAATATAATATTCTTTACATATGTGCAGGTCAGTTCAGAATTACTTTTTCGTACTTCAATTACTTATATGCAGGTCGGTCGTATCAGTGATTGTACTATCATTTTACTATATGATATAGCTCTGAGCAACTTCTAATACTTTCTGTAATAAGAATTTGGAACAGACGACATGACGACACAACTACAGCAGATCACGGTCACACAAACAGCTCACATCTGGCACACACAACCACTTTTTTGCACTTTCACGTCACACAGCAGCTTTCATTACATTTCACACTGGGATCATCATCTCTCAGCCAAATTTGGAACAAGAGAGATGATGATTCCTACCTGACAGTATGTTTATTGACATAGCTAAACACACTATCGGATTTCCAATTCCCCAGTGTCTTTATGCACTCTATTGGCATCCCAATTCGTGCATACTCTTGCGCTCCCCCTCGCCGTAGACTATGACACGTCACCAATGGCCAACCGGGATGTCCACAAGCCTTCAATGCAGCTTGCATACACTCTTTAAACACTGTGGCAGTCAGCGGCTCTCCATTGTTCAACATGAAAGCTGGGTTGCCCTCATGTACTGGAGTCAGTCGGTTGTACTCGGACCACGCACGCACTGGGCAGAAGTCGCGACTTGATACTTTTGGTAGCTCAATGCTGTACGCATCCTCTGGTCTGTGTGTAGTTTTAGTGCTCCTAACCGTTATCGTTAGGTGTGATTCGTGTGCCTGGATGTCCCTTCTGAGCAGCATGTGACCGCCATCTCCAGATACCTCGGAATAGAATAAATTAGACTGTCTTAATAAACATAAATAACCTATTAATAAAGCGACAATCAACACAAGTCCTTCATCTTTCAATTTTTTAAATTTTAGAATCATCATTTTAATATGCTTAACTTTCAGGGGAAATGCTCTATTCACAGTGTTATTTTTTAATTTACATATTCCAGCTTTAATTAATGTCATAGCATAACAGTCAAATGATTCAGTACTTCCATTCATCAATCTTATCCAAGTTCTAGCCCCACTAATATAATTTTTTACAGCGCCTTCAGTTTTCAATTTATCATTTAAATATAAAGCATATAACATTACCGTTTTCTTTTTGGGTTTCTTAGGACTGTCTCCAATATTATTACAAAACATTAGATACTCCCTAAATTGTACCCTTTTATTCCTCCAAGTCCCTTCTGCTAGTCCTGCCGAGAAGTACACACTTAACCTATGTACTAATGCCCGCCTCTTCTCTGCAAGTTGATAAAGGCAAAAAGAAAAATTATCAGCATGCAGAGTGCCACTACAACGACATGTCCAAGACCTGCTCGTCATAAGAAACATTTATTTTAGTCAATAACTTGGCCTGACACAACTCGTCAGCAACTACTTTCAATTTATTATCAAAAAACAACCTACTTAGGGCATCCGCCAGTACCAGATCCTTCCCAGGCTTATGGACAACCTGTACCACACAAGTATAAGTGGCTGCGAACCTCCAAATCTCGCGAGCACAGGCGCACAAGACCGGATCTTTTCCGGCACCGGTAGATAGGACCTGTTGGGAAGCAGCATTATCGGTATTAATGATAATTTGATAATTATGTGGGTCAGGAGGAGACAAATTTTTAAGTGCCACTACTAAATTTATGGCCTCTAATTGGGCAATGTGAAAACCATTTCCTAAAAATTTTGCAGGATATAATTCAGAATAATAATGCGTTGGACTGAATGCACCTCCACCAAGCAATGAAGAATCACATTCAATGATCCATTTTTTGCTAGGCAAGTGATGTAACAAAACTAACTTATTATGACCTTCTGAAAAACGCAAAAACCAAGCTACATCCCGTACCAAATTAACTGTGACGCTGACCTTCCCCGTAAAAGGCGTATCCCTAAGAAAATCCAAAATTCTATTCATAAAAACACGGGAGTGCATTACACATTTAGAAATAAATTGTAACCGCCCTACTAACCTCTGCACATTCTTACGTGTAACCTGCCTACCCACAACCCACCTCTCACATTCTAATAGGATGTCCAGTAATTTCTCATTAGGGATACGAACAAACAAACGTTTTGAATCTATCTCATAACCTAACCATATTAACCGTTGAGTAGGGGGAACACATTTTTTAAACGACAATTGAAGGCCCAAACATGCAGTCAATTTAAGGGCATAATTATATGCCTCCTGAGCCTTAGAAAAAGAATTTTCTACTCCCACAAAATCGTCCAAAAAACATAAAGTAAAGAATCCCATTTTATCCATTAAGTACACGACTGCAGCCGTCGTCCTGGCACAAGCCATGCTCGATGTCCGACATCCAAACGGTGGAGCAATGTCAAAAAAATATTTATTATTCACTTTAATCCCAAACAAAGGCACACTCAAGGGGCAGGTTCTTAATTGCCTGTACGCCCTAGCTAGATCTATGGACCACATGAAGGACGTGCTACCCAATTTTGTGATTTGCTTAGCCAATGACATTATAGTGGGGAGATTATATTTATACGGCTTCCCCTGATAAAAACCCTTATTAATCCCTGAATTTACGCTACGCCCCTTCTTCGGGTAACTAAGATCCACTATTATCCTACGTTCATCAGTATTTTTCTTGGGGCGGGTCATAATCGGGCTAATTTGTGCCCACGGACAAAATGGAGGATCATCAAATGGGCCCAGCAACGCGTCATGTTTCAATTCAGTTCTCACATAATTATCAATCCAAAACAAATCCTCCTTAGATCGAGCATGGTTTATCAATGTAGGATTAGGGATAAAAGAACCAGTAAAATTTGCCGGCCAACCATACTCCAAGAACGAAACTAGGTCAGTATCCCCATAACCCCTCAATAGAGCCTTCCAATTAGCAATAATTAACCCAGATGGGACAGGTACCCGTGCAGACAAATAATTGGGAAGGCCAGTAGATCTAACTTTTCTATAAATACTAAGATAGCTCTCATCGATATTACATTTACTATCAATTGTAGGCCATTCTTGTAAAATATAATTTCGACACTCAAACGGAGATTTATCACAAAAAATGTTAATCTCGTCCGTATAACCGTGTGTATCAAGTAATTCATTAAAAACGTTAACCTCAACATCATTCACATCTTCACTATCAACCTCAGTGCCTAACGGGGCCACAACTGGAACAACCACATCAATAACGGGAAAATCTTTAACCATTTCAGGTAACGTCTTATCAGGGATGAATCTACCAATTTGTCGTCCCGTATTAGTAACTAGACAGTTGGGTGAGGTCAACTTGGAACTCCTGGCAAGCACAATCTCACCATGGTCAGTGTCATTAACACAAAGCGGAACCATATCGTCCGAGAAACTAATAGAACTACTCTCCTCCTCAATTGCCACACCACTAGAATTCACAGGATTAACAAGAACATTTAACAAAGGTAGTGGTACAGGAAGAACAGATTGAGTAGGAGTGTAAGAGGAAACACTAATTAAGGCAGGTATAGGTCTCATCGAGCGGTACAAGCCATCATCACATACTGAGTCACAGTCCATACAGCTAATATTCGAATCTGCCGATTGGCATGTACCGAATCTGTCCATATGTATCAGTCCATGATTCAGTGTATCAGACACAGGCAGCTCTAGTCCCAGTGAGAGGGACGAAGCCATATTTGTTTTGTTGTCACCATGACAACCGCGTCGATCGAACCCAGTCGGCGCCGAAATCAACGTTAACGGTTTGGGGTGCGGCGATGCATTTACATGGCATGAATCGATAGCTCTCACAGTCAAATTTCTGTTATGATTACTAACTAACGTACGGGTATCACTGTTAAACCATTTATACTGTGATCCGTTCACTAATTCTGAACATCTATGTCTCCTTTTATAGGATCTACCAATATACTTTCCAAAACTATTAGTGGCACCAGCCAACGGACACTTTCGGTATCTGAAATGCTTACTCAACCACCTAGATGGCGTATGCCGTCCGGTCGGTAACATCAACAAAAACATGTTATCTTTATTTGCTGGGGGACATATAAGGCCCCCCTGTGGGGATCCAGAATTAGTAATATACAAATTGCGGGTACAACCATTATGTTCTACACTAGAGCAAACCGGGGAACTCGATCTGTGAGAAGAAATCGACATGTCAGGAGACTGACATGCCATTAATAAATCAACCGCACCGACCTTAACTTGACCAGCGCCGACTGGGCAACTTGAAGAACACTTGATTGTGGCGCCATCTGTAGAGGTGCAACACCGCTCTCGAAACGTAGTCGTACACACTGTCTTCTCTGTATTAGCAGCCCCAGGCCGACTGCCAGCTAAAAATTCTTTGTACGACTCGACGAATCCTCCGTGACAACCTCTTTCGCATGCTGTTTGGTCTTACACTCCACTTCTTTATGAGAGTGCTTCTTCCGCAGCTTAAAGGCACAATAAGAACATATGTGTATAAACTTATTGACACCCTCACCATGATCACCTGTGTAACCGCATGACCCACCCCTGTTCCATATAATACATGGTCGAGCATCGACACCTTTTTTATATTCAGTTATATTCGACCATGATGCCACTTGTGAAGGTTGATCTATGCGCTTTCCAAGTCCACATACATCTCTCCTAATCTCGATTATCTTCCCTTGGTCTTCCCAACCTCCAGGCAACCTCTTGTCTGCAATCATATTGAAGATTTTTTCACTATATGTCAAACAGGTAATCCATGAATAATTCTGTGCCATCTCCAAAATAGTATCTACATGGTCATCTAAATGTTTTCCCCAGGAGTCCGGTACATCGCCCCGTTTGACCATTCTACGTATTGCTGCTAAATATTCGAACCATGTCGACTCCCCTTGATGCACCTTCCCTTTCTTTTCATGCCGTATTACATATTTGTGAGGTAACAGTTTAAATGTCTTAGTGCGCCTGACCTTCTTGCCAGCATACCGTATCAGATCCCTCATTACGGAATCATCACTGTCTGAATCTATATCAACATCCGAAGCAGCACGCTTACACCCACGACTATGACAATAAGAATGACACACTTTACCTTTCGCCGCACTTATAGTTGTCTCCCTATGGCATGATCTGTCCGGACGAACCGCTGAGTTACTGGAAGTGCGAAGAACCGTTACAACAGACTGCTCCGTGACGTCATCATTTGAATCAAGCGGTTCGCCCGGCTGACCAACGTAATGGCTTCCACTGGACCTTGACTGCTCTAAACACTTTAATCTCTCCAACAACGGCTCCTGCGCAGACCTCAACTTGCGATCCAATAATGTAGCTATATCCTCCAGAGATGGCACGCAACCAGCCTTAGATGTGGATGGAGACGGCTCCACAGGAGGATCCAAGTCAGCCCTCTTCATCTGTGTCGTAACCACTCTCCGGCTGACTGAAGTGTCGGTTCGTACATCGTCATCCGAACCGCCCGAACAATCCATTGATCTCAGTAACGCCTTGGAATATTGTCCTACTACACTCTTGACCTTATGCAATTTCGGCATTGTACGTGTCCTCCAAGTTCAACATAAAAGTTTCACTGCAGTGTCCGCGCTCCGTCAATGGCAATGGCAAGGTAAGAACTGACTGTGCTTAGCATTCTCTACCGGAAGTAGACTCGGTCCATAGCAACGCATGCTACGAACGGTATCTATGGTAATCATCCTATCAAGCCCGTAGTCAGGAATTTTGAATTACGCATGTTACCGGCAACATGTACAATTATCTCAGGAAATGACAAAAGCTCAAAATCATCGGACTATGCAACTTTAAATCTCCGCAATCTTTGCACTGTCACACGTCGGTCAGGATCCATCGTCATATGACCTTAGATGTTGCGAGGACGTGAAACCCCACCTTCCGCGCGGTGAAGGCGGATTGTCCTGCTTGCAACACAACCCGCCAACAACCAGCAGCCTACTTCAAAGCTGCCGCCCTCGCAGTCTGAAATGACCTTGACCCTGACCTTTTGCTGACCCGGGGCGACCTTAGGCAACTTGTTTATATAGCTATGCAAGCCCTACTCATGGATGTGCGCTCTTGTGTGTGGTATGTGGTGTGGGTGGGTGTTGTATGTGTGGTTTGTGGTGTGTGTTGTGTGTTGTATGTGTGTGGTGTGTGTTGTATGTGTGTGGTTTATGTTGTGTACATGGGTGGTGTGTGTGGTGTGGGTGGTGTGTGTTTTATATGTGTGGTGTGTGTTGTATGTGTGTGGTGTGTGTTGTATGCATGTGATTTATGTTGAATATGTGTGTGGTATGTGTGGTGTGTGCTGTATGTGTGTATGGTGTGTGGTGGGTGTTGTTTGTGTGATGTGTGTATGTGGTGGGTTTTGCATATGTGTGGTGTGTGGTGTGTGTTGTATGTGTGTGGTTTATGCTGTAGACGTGTGTGGTGGGTGTGGTGTGGGTGGTCTGGGTCTTGTGTGTTTTATATGTGTGGGGTGTTGTATGTGTGTGGTTTATGTTGTATATGTGGGTGGTGTGTGGTGTGGGTTGTATTTGTGTGGTTTGTGTTGGGTGTGGTGTGGGTGGGGTGTGTTGTATGTGTGTGATGTGTGTGGTGGGTGTTGTGTATGTGCCATGTGTATTTGGTGGGTGGTGTATGTGTGTGGTGGGTGTTGTATGTGTGTCGTGTGTATGTGTGTGTCGTGTGTCCTGTGGATGGGTGTTGAATGTGTGGTTTGTGGTGTGGGTGTGGTGTATGTTTGTGGGTTGTGGTGTATGTGTGTGTTGTGTGTGGGGTTTGTTTGTTGGTGTGTTGTTGTTTTACGTCCTAGCAACATCTAAGGTTATATGAGGACGGGTACCGACTTGTGACAGTGCGCGCTCATGGCGACTTTATAGTGCTGTCCCACTGGGAAACCAGGCCGCCAGCACCATGACCTAGTATCCTACTTAGTCACATTATCCTGACCCTGAGCACCCCAGCCCTTGCCCTGTTCTAATAATCCCGAGCGCCTGGCTAGCAAGCGACAAGCACCAATTTTCAAGTCATTGGTTTGACTCAACCAAGGTTCGAACCCACGATCCCAGGATCTACCAGCACGGGAAACGGACGCTCCAACTCATTCGGCCATCCCTGTGGGGTGTGTTGTAACTGTATGTGTGTGATTTGTATTGTGTGTGGTGTGGGTGATGTGTGTTGTATGTGTGTCATGTGTGTGGCGTGGGTGTTGTATGTGTGTAGTTTAAGGTGTGTGACGTGTGTGTGACAGGTTGCGTGTGTTGTGTGTGTAGTTTGTGGTGTGTGGTGTGCAGGTGGTGTGTGGTGTGTGTGTGTGGTTTGTGGTGTATATGTGTGGTGTGTGTGGTGTGGGGTGTGTGTGGTGTATGTGATGTGGGTGGTGTATGTATGGTGTGTGTGGTGTGTGTTGTGTGTGTGGCATGTGTTGTGGGTGTGATGTGTGTAGTGTGTGTGTGCTTGTGTTGTATGTGTGGTTTGTGTGGTATGTGTTGTATATGTGTGTGATGTATGTGGTGGGTGTGGTGTGTGGTATGTGTGGTGTATATGATGTGGGTGGTGTTTGTCTGGTGTGTGTAGTGTGATGTGTGTAGTTTGTTTGCGTGTGTTGTATGTGTGTGGTGGGTGTGATGTGTGTTATATATGTGTTGTGTGTGATGTATGTGTGTGTGGCATGTGTGGTGTGTGGTGTATATGGTGTGGGTGGTGTCTGTCTGGTGTGTAGTGTGTGAGGTGGGTATGATATGTGTGTAATGTGTGTGATTGTGTTGTATGTGTGGTGTGTGTGGTGTGTGTGTTCTGTATATGTGTGTGGTGTGTGTGATGTGTGGCGTGTGTGGTGTATATGGTGTGGGTGGTGTCTGTCTGTTGTGTGGTGTGTGAGGTGGGTATGATGTGTGTGTAATGTGTGTGATTGTGTTGTATGTGTGGTGTGTGTGGTGTGTGTTCTGTATGTGTGGTGTGTGTGGTGCCTGGCATAACAGCCCTCGGGGAGGGTTGTTATGCCTGGTGTCGGTGGTGTGTGCGTGCCTGTTGAGAATGCTGTGTTAAGCTAGCATTCCTTACACGTGGTATGCGGCATGCGAATGTGAATGCGAATGCGGCATGTGGCATGCGAACGGGATGATTCCTTTCACATCGTATGCGGCATGCGGCATGCGGCGAGGCTACTTAATGGTAGTGTGCCTAGTTTCGACCTCACCCCCTCACCACCTCACCCCCTCACCCCCTCATCCGTCCTTATATGACCTTAGATGTTGCTAGGATGTAAAACAACAAACAACAAACACCCTCTCACCCATTCACACCCTCACCCCAATCACCCCCATCAGGGCCTCACCCCGTAACCCCCTCAGCCCCTCACCCGACACATCCCAGCTGGTGAGCAGCTCACCATGGGTTTCCCCTTGCGTTTTTCCATTCGCATGCCACACCGATGGCTACATGGACCGATTCAGTTGCCGATTCGCATTCGCATTTGCATTCGGACACATGGAATCACCCTCATTGAGGTAGATGCTTTTCCATTTTTTGCCGCATTCGCATGCCGCATACCGCGTGTAATGCCCGGTACACACCTACCGTTTGTGTGCGCACACCTCCCGTATACGATCGAAAAGTGCCCGTTTCGCCCACAAAAATTGCTTGGTGTGCGCTCCCCGCGCACACCTAGCTATTACGATTCGCGCATAAAGCTCAGTTTTTAGTGTTAAAAGCGGCCGTTTACGATTGCGATTCGCGATTCGAAAAACGAATCGGCCCGTTTTCAGTTTTAAGCGGGTCGGGTCGAGTCGCGAGTTTTAGTGCGCGAATCCTATACGGGAAGTGTGTACTAGGCATTAGGAATGAGGGGTGACTCCTCCTGGCGTCTCTTGGTGTCATGGCGGGTGTCCTCCAGTGCCTTAAGTTCTTCAGACAGCCCCTTTATTTCCCCAGGGACCTTCTACTTTACGCGCGCTTTTACCGGTGGTGCCATCTAGTGGTCACAAGCAGAGGCGGCCGGCGACCAACCACCACCACCACACACCCCCTCCCACCCAAACACCCACGCCGCATGTTCGCGGGACTCACTGGCAGCTACAGTGGGCGCGGCGCCCCTGGCGGCGCGTCTCCAACATCCGGCCGCCTGCCACCTAGCGGGCACTGGGCGCATCACGGCACTTCGCTTTTGTTAGCAGGGGAAATGACCTGTTTTCTTGTCATGGAGATGAGGGGAGGAGTAGGACCGGCCGGGTGTGGACGGGCATCGGGGAATGGGAGGGGGGGGGGGGGCAGGTGGGAGGGGAGGTGGAAGTGTGGGGGGGTGGGGAGTGGGGGGGGGGTGAAATGGGACCCCCAGGTGGGGGTGGTGAAAGGGGTTCGCGAAGTGTGAAATGGAGGAAGGGATGGTGAAGAAGGGTGCAAGGGGATGGAAAGGGGGAAGGGGGGGGGGGGAGAGGGGAGAGGGGGGAGAAGAGGAGACGGAGTAGCAGGGCAGTGAGAGAGGGGGGGGGAGATAATGGGGAGGGGGAGCGGAGGATGATAAATAAGGGGAAGATGGAGCGGAGTAGGAGATGGGTAGGGCGGGGATGGTGTAAGAGAGAGGGTGAGTGAGAGGGAGGGGAAGGGGAGATGACGGGATGGGGAGATAAGGGGAAGGGGAGAATATGGGGAGGGGGAGGGGGGGGGGACTGGAGGAGGGAGGATGGGAGGGGTGTGGGCTGGACGAGTGAATGGGAGGAGAAGGGAGAGAGGGTTGGGGAAGGGAGACGGGGAAGGGAGGCGGAAGGAAGTGGAGGGAGTGCAGAGATGAGGGAATGGGGAGAGAGGAGGGGAGGGGGAGAGAGGAGGGAAGGGGGGAGAAGGGAAGGATGGAGAGAGAAGGGGAGAATGGCGAGAGAAGGGGAGGATGGAGAGAGGAGGGGATGGGGAGAGAGGAGGAAAGGGGGAGAGTGCTACCTCGAGGAGGGAAGTGGGGAGAGGAGGGAAGGATGGAGAGAGGAGGGAAGGGGGAGAGAGGAGGGGAGGATGGAGGGAGGAGGGATGGGGGAGAGAGGAGGGAAGGAGGAGAGAGGAGGGGAGGGTGGAGGGAGGAGGGATGGGGGAGAGAGGAGTGGAGGATAGAGAGGAGGGGAGGGGAGAGAGGGGGGAGGATGGAGAGAGCAGGGAAGGGTGAGAGAGGAGGGGAGGGAAGAGAGGAGGGGGGAATAGAGAGGAGGGGGAGAGAGGAGGGGAGGATGGAGGGAGGAGAGGAGGGGGAGAGAGGAGGGGAGGATGGAGGGACGGGGGAAGGGGGGAGATGAGGGATGGGGGAGAGAGGAGGGGAGGATGGAGAGAGGAGAGGAGGGGGAGAGGAGTGAAGGGAGAGCGGGACCCTTATCCCTCAGCGTCCCGCAAGGGGAGGAAGCAGCCCCGCCCAGGGGGGAGGGCGGGGGGTCCCACACCTGATATGACATCAAAGACATGCGCATGGATGCGGGCGATTCACTTCCGAGTGAGATGGAGATGAGGTAGTGTGTGCCATAGGGCGTCCCTGAGAAGGGAATCCATCAGGGCGGGCCGTGTGGGGGCGCTGCCTGCATTCGGCGACACCAACATCCAAGTATGTAATTTCATGTATGCGTGTCAGGCCGACCGGGACGCGCACGCCTCTCTTTGATTCACCTACATCGTGTGCGATGTATGAAGTCAGACCTAAGGAATTGCGAATGTGCCACATGTCTATTTCGAGTTTGTTTAATGCAAATTGTATAGCAGATATTGTGTATGGAAATCATGCAATGGAATGTGGAATTTGTAATGGGGGTGGGACTTTCCAGTTTCACCAATATATATATGAATAAATATATGAACAGAATCAGTATTATGTATGTTGATATTTGTTTTGTGGTCAGCTGTATGAGGAATAATTAAATAGCTATTTGAGGAATACGAAATGTTGAAATACTATATATGCGGAACAGTTACATACAGCTGCATAGTCCGATGAAAACATCAAATTTTCCAAACCAACAAAAATATCTGATTTGATTTGACATATCTTACTTAGATACTGGTGCAATTATTAAACATTTGTCGCCAAGTGGAATGGAATACCGCACAAAGTTAATAGAACATGTTACTGCAAAAGCCGACAGTGTAGAGGTTTAGCATGATTGCCAAAATTTATTGTGCATCTTTGCACTTAAAATAGTTAAAAGGTTAGCCAATTAAAATAAAAGTTACCTCAAACGAAAGTAAGGTAGCTTACAGTATAACCCCATTAAACCAAGCTCGGTTAAACCAAACAATCCGGTTAATCGTAACTTTTTTCGGCAGACTGGCAAAATACTACCAGTTATCATGTAAAAAACTTAGTTAAACCAAAGTTGGTTAATCCAAATTATCGGTTAATCCAAACAAAATTGTTGGATCCCATGCCACTTCTGCTACGGTTAAAACAAAGTTTCATGTGGTTATGAGGTCATCTGAGACCCCAGCAACTTTTTTATATGATAAATGGTAGTATTTTGCCGGACCGCCGAAAAAAGTTTGGATTAACTGATTGTTTGGTTTAACTGAGCTTTGTTTAACGGGGTTATACTGTATATACATAAAAACCAATAATACCAAGCCATATATCTATGAATATATATATATATATTGTATATATGTGTATATATCTGTGTATATATCTGTGTATATATCTGTGTATATATCTGTGTATATATATATGTGTGTATATATAAATATATACATGTATATGTGATGTATAGCGCATTATACAAGTATAAATGCCAGGGGAACATATACTTTATATATCTATTCCTCCTTGGCGCATTGGTGGAGTGCCCCCCCCCCCCCCAGCTGTCGGGGTAATTGGTGCGTGGCACCCCCCTCGCGCCACACACACTGGGAGGATAGGACTTTGTATTATATCACAATAATAAGTTGATGGCCATAATTAGCGTCGAAATGTTTTGATTCGGGCAGTATAGAAAAATGGTAGGGCGATCCGCTTCTCGTGTGGGAGGTCGCGGGTTCAAATCCCGTCCGAGTCGAAGTCGAAGTCGAACCAAAGCAATACAGGATTGATTTGTGTTGCTACCTAGCCTGGTGCCCGGCACCACCACGGTAGGTAGTGTTGCTTCTTTATAGTGCTGCTTTATTTTGAAAACAGTGCTGCTGGCACCCTGACCCAATATCCCACTCAGTTACATTATCCTGATACTGAGCTAACCAGGGTTGACCCTGTCTTAGTAATGCGGAGCGCCAGGCTCCATAGCGACAAGTACAAATTTTGTAAGTCACTGGGTTGACTCGGCTGGGTTTCAAATGCCCAACGTTCCTCAAGGAAAGCATGCGTTCTTACCAATTCAGCCACCACATCCAGTGTTCCCAGTCAGAGATTCATTCATTCTGCCCAATAGAGATGGAGAAGCCCCTAGTTGGATGCGTATGCGCATCCGCATGCGCAGTCTGCGTCTTGAACACGTGCGCAGTGAGTAACAGCACCCAGCTCCCAATGTGTATGGCAGTCAGCACAAAGCCAGCACAAAGCCAGCACAAAGCCAGCACAAAGCCAGTCTCCACCGTCCAACGCCTCATGAAGCTCCACCTCCCCTTTACCGTCCAATCTGCACGCCTATGTAGAGTTATTTTAAATTCGAAAGGATGTCTACAGTAAAATGATGGATTGCCTAGTTGATACAGGGGCTCGGGGATGGAGGGTGGGGGGTGTGGGAGGGAGGGGGGGTGGAGGAGGGGGGGGGGGGGGGGGGAGTGGAGGAGGGAGGGGGGGAGGGGAGGGGTGGAATGGAGGAGGGAGGGTGGAGATGGAGGAGGGGGGGGGGGGGGGGGGGGTGGGGAGGGGGTGGGAGGAGGGAGGAGGGGGGAGGGGAGGGAGGAGGAGGGGGGGGGGGAGGGGGAGTAAGGGAAAGTGGAGGGGGGGGGAGGGAGGGTGGGAATGGAGGCGGGGGGAGGGGGCGGAGATGGAGGAGGGAGGGGGGGTGGAGGAGGGGGGGGGGATGGAGGGGGGGGGGGGGGGGGGGGGGGGGGAGGGGGGATGAAGGAGGGAGGGGGGATGGAGGAGGGGAGGCTGGGGGTGGAGGAGGGAGGGTGGTGATGGAGGAGGACGGAGGGATGGAGGAGGGAGGGTCTGGGGTTGGAGGAGGGAGGGCTGGGGGTGGAGGAGGGAGGGTGGGGGGGAGGAGGGCGGGTGGGGATGGAGGAGGGAGGGTGGGGGGGGAGGAGGGGGGTGGGGGGAGGGGGGGGGGGTGGGGGTGGGGGGGGGGGGGGGGATGGGGGGGGAGGGGGGGGGGGGGGGGGGAGGGGGGGGGGGGGGGGGAGGGGGGGGGGGGGTGGGGGGGGGGGAGGGGGGGGTGGGGGGGTGGGGGGGGGGTGGGGGGAGGGGGGGGTGGGGGGGGGGGGGAGGGGGTGGGGGGGGGGGGGGGGGAGGGGGGGGGGAGGGGGGGGGGGAGGGGGGGGGGGGGGGGGTGGGGAGGGAGGGGGGGGGGGTGGGGGGGAGGGGGGGGGGGTGGGGGGGGGGGGGGGGGTGGGGGGGGGGGTGGAGGGGGGGGGGGGGTGGAGGGGGGAGGGGGGGGGGGGGAGGGGGGGGGTGGGGGTGGGGGGGGGGGGGGTGGGGGGGGGGGGAGGGGGGGGGTGGGGGGGGGGGGGGGTGGGGGGGGGTGGGGGGTGGGGGGAGGGGGGTGGGGGTGGGGGGGGGAGGGGTGTGGGTGTGGGAGGGAGGGTGGGGGTTGAGGAGGGAGGGTTGGGGTGTGGGAGGGAGGGTGGGGAAGGACGAGGGAGAGTGGGGATGGAGGAGGGAGTGGGGGTGTGGGAGGGAGGGTGGGGATGGAGGAGGGAGGGTGGGGATGGAGGAGGGAGGGTGGGGATGGAGGAGGGAGGGTGGGGGCGTGGGAGGGTGGTGGAGAGTGCACAACTGGAGATGGGGCTGGGTTTGCTATTAAAATGCAGCACACGTCGCCATTTTCATCACAACCCTTGAACAAAATGACATGCAGATTTTTGTTTGAAGCTAAATATAGAACTTGCATTAGATTTGTTGCGTTTTCGATGTTTTTTTAAAAGAAATTGGTCTCTATGTCATGTAAATCATGGTGGGAAGTGGGACGTAGCTCAGGCGGTAGAGTGTCCACCTGTGAAGGTGTCGGTCATCCTATCAATCCTGCTCAGTGGACCCATTTGTAATTTGGGCTATTTTCCATTCCAACCAGTGGTCCACAACTGATTCATCAAAGATTGTGGCATGTGCTGTCCTGTCTGTGGGAAAGTGTATATAAAGGACCCATTGCTGCTTATCGGAAAGAGTAGCCTCTGTGGCGGCAGCGGGTTTCCTCCAAAGAAATATGTCAGAATGACAATACGCTTGACGTCCAATAGCCGATGACAAAAATCAATGTGTTCTAGAGGTGTCGCTAAATAACGGAAACTTTTTTGTAAATCCTGGCAGGTTCACACACTTGCTGTTAGTGTGTGTGTGTGTGGGGGGGGGGGAGTTAAATTGACAATTACAGAAGGGTGATCTGAATCTCTAGAAGGAACTCTCCTAAACGCATCACTCCGACACTCTATCATGCTGACAGTGGAGGTAAAAAACTTGTTTTATATCTCAGGATTATATTTAAAACACGCGTTATATCCTAGATAAGGTGGACACACACAAAACCGGAAGTAAGGATGTACAGCGGCCCAGGAGTAACTGAGTGATTCTGGGGTTTTATGTCCTAGAAAGTTCTGAGGTCATAAAAAATCGATGGCCACGTTGCGACAGTGCAATTGTTGTGGCTTCCTAGTGCTGCCTCATTGGGATTCAGTGATATGTGTACCATGATAGAGTATGCCACTCATTCACATTATCCTGGCACTGAACCAGCGAGTCGGTAATTTGTCCTGGTAAGTAATAACATATATGTACAGCCACCACGTAGATGGATTAAAGTTATTGATAAATTGCAAGAATAATAACTTGGAAACACATGAGACTGTGGTAGGAGTAATAACACTTTTCTCCAAGGTGTAAAATCCTCTGGTGCGACTGACACCCCAAAGATGGATTAAAGTTATTGATAAATTGCAAGAATAATAACTTAGAAACACATGAGACTGTGGTAGGAGTAATAACACTTTTCTCTGGTGCGACTGACACTTGTCGACACCTGTTGGAGGAGAGGTGGGCCGCAGGTGGCGCCACCTGTCATGTGTGGAGTCTTACAGAGAATAACAATGGAATTAACTATAATATAATAATATAATATATAATGGAAACAATTCTCTTCGTATTTTTATACTCGCATAAATCGTTATACATCACATATGAAATATCTATATATTATATATATATATACCCCAATACATTTATACAATGTATATCGATGCATATATATATATGCTAATACATATATATATATATACCAAAACATATATATATATCAATACATATCAATTTCATATATATATAATGTATATATATATATATGTAGTGGTAATCACATTATCGCCCATAATAACTTGGAGCGGCCTGATAGCCTTCCACCCCCATCTGTGAATAGGCTCGTCCATCGGGTTGGAGGTCTCCATGGCCTCAAGCACCCGACTCCACGCGTGATTTCTCCTCAGGAAACAATGATTGATAGAGACTATTTATCCTTATCAAACTCATCTGAACATATATCAAGCTACATAACAGTTTTCAAGAGAGATTCTGATTGCAAACAGCGAGAGATTCAACGCACAAAATTAATCACCATCGATGATTAATTGCCTTTAGATTAAAAGTAACCAAAAGCGGATAGTTCTGAATGAATTGACAAATTGGGAGCGGGGAATTACAGATAAGTTACTTTATTTTAAATGATATTATAGCGATTCATAAAGAACAAGCAGCACCACCCGGACTTGTACCTAGCTCTAGGAGTGTACTTCTTTTAATTGCACATCCCAAAGATGGATTAAAGTTATTGATAAATTGCAAGAATACTTACTTAGAAACACATGAGACTGTGGTAGGAGTAATAACACTTTCTATCTGCCACTAGGACAGGAAGAAGGATCACGTGATCGGTGGGAGTAAATTGGCAAGATTCGTCATAATATTTTATTCCTGTATCCTAATGAAATGGAAAAATGACAAATCCTCGATTTAATTAATTATGCTAGGACAATTTATCATTTCGCCTATTCAGGTGATTTATTCGTGTGCCTAAAACTGCAAAACTAAATTTCAAGATCTGCTTGAAGAGTCAATATCATGCTGGAAACACTTCTCCTCGTCTGAACACCGACGGTCAGTGATGGTGACCTTCATCAGTACTTGGATGCATGACCACCGGGTAATACGAGGTGTTGAAGACATCCTGATACAGGCGTATAGTCTACCAAATTAGTAGTGGATAAGTAATAGTTGAGTCTCGTCAGTACTTGGATGAATGACCACCTGGTAATACGAGGTGCTGAAGACATCCTGATACAGGTTTATACCTTACCAAAACAGTAGTGGATAAGTAATAGTTGAGTCTCGTCAGTACTTGGACGGATGACCACCTGGTAATACGAGGTGCTGTAGACATCCTGATATAGGTTTATACCTTACCAAATCAGTAGTGGATAAGTAATAGTTGAGTCTCATCAGTACTTGGATGGATGACCACCTGGTAATACGAGGTGTTGAAGATATCCTGATACAGGTTTATACCTTACCAAATCAGTAGTGGATAAGTAATAGTTGAGTCTCATCAGTACTTGGATGGATGACTACCTGGTAATACAAGGTGCTGTAGACATCCTGATACAGGCGTATAGTCGACCAAATCAGTAGTGGATAAGTAATAGTTTAGTCTCGTCAGTACTTGGATGGATGACCACCTGGTAATACGAGGTGTTGAAGACATCCTGATACAGGTTTATACCTTACCAAATCAGTAGTGGATAAGTAATAGTTGAGTCTCGTCAGTACTTGGATGGATGACCACCTGGTAATACAAGGTGCTGTAGACATCCTGATACAGGCGTATAGCCGACCAAATCAGTAGTGGATAAGTACTACAGGTTTATACCTTACCAAATCATTCACTTTGTTTGACTCCACCTGGGACTGAACCCACAAGCACCCTGTATATGGTGTGTATTTGGTGCGTGTCTGTTTTAGGCGGTGCCTGTCCTGAATGTATGATGCATTTGTTGTCAAGGAAACCATTGAGACGAGTCTCAGAATGCCTGACAAGCAGTAAGCTGCCATCTCGTCATCAATCACTGGCGTCACAGAGGGTGGGATAGCTTAGTGGTTACAGCGTCGGCCCTCTGTGCAACAGCGTGATGAAACTAAAGCAAAGATTTACACAATTGATCAAAATTCTGTCTGCCGCTTAGTATTAATAGGATACAAAGAAGGATTGTTTTGTTCTGTGACAGTATTTCTTTTTTATTGTTATTAATTTATTAATTTATTAAAGTTCCATAGTCGGATGGTTTTGGATTTCTACCATTTTTCTGAGATAAATATTTTAGACTGATCATTATTACTGACGTTACTTTAGTGTGAAATAACTTTTATTTTAAATGGTAAACTTTGGATATATTTGAAACGCTAACATGTAAAATTAGTTTTGGCAAGCTTGCCAAAACTCTGACACCATAGACTTATGAGGTAACAGGGTATGTTAAATTGACTCAGTATTTCCTTCTATGCAGAAACAAATGTTTAATAAATGCACCAGTATCTAAGTTACATATGTAGAATCAGATTTACATAATTGTTTTGGTTTTGAAAATGTGATACTTCATTAGAGTATGCAGCTTTAAGCCAGGGCAATTTGAATTGCGTTCAATTGCTCCTTGTCATTTCATGACTTTGGTGTATCTGCTTTATGCAAAAGATCTTTGGCCATTTAGGAGAATGTTATTTATTTTAATAAATATATAATATATGTATAAGCACTCATAGATTAATCTAGTATAGCATAATGCACTTTTTGCTACGATGTGACATTATGATGGACTGCGTTCTATACCAGCTGAGGAATAAATAAGAGGCAGTTGCTATGCGTATGTGAGCTATACACCTAGCCTGGCAGTCTAAATGTATGGCACTGTCACTGCACATGCGCCTTATTTCTGACCGTATCTTTAGCCGCAGTGGCTGCACATACCTGAACTCCAATATTTAACACCATGGACGATGATCATGGTATGTTCAGTTGGGTGGAAATCGGCGGATAGTTTATTGATACCATTAAAAATATACATTTATAATAGGGACATTGATCATTTTTTTATTAAAATTGTGTTTCTAATGATTGGCACTTAATATATCATGATATGGGTCTATAGGAAAACTAATCAAGTAATTTTGGCTTGAATTGATATATAATTATTTGGTGTATTTAGGGGCCTGTCAAACATGACTACGTTCATTTGCAAGGTTTCCTCTAGATAAAAGATTCAATCTCACTGTAAGCACAGGTGAATCTTTTATCTAGGTTTCCTCCAAACTTAATCATTATTTTGTTCCTCACGAAACACATGCACACGCTTACTTTCTCCAATCAAGCTTACTTTTCCTAATCAAGCTTACTTTCTCCAACCAAGCTTACTTTCCACTCAAGATTACTTTCTGCAAGCAAGCTTACTTTCCCCAATGAAGCTTACTTTCTCCAATTAGGCTTACTTTCTCCAACCACGCTTACTTTCTACTCAAGCTTACTTTCTGCAATCAAGGTTACTTTCTCCAGTCAAGCTTTCTTTCCCCAATGAAGCTTACGTTCTCCAAACAGGCTTACGTTCTCCAATCAAGCTTACTTTCTCACATCAGGCTTACTTTCTCCAAACAGGCTTACTTTCTCCAATCAAGTTTACTTTCTCACATCAGGCTTACTTTCTCCAAACAGGCTTACTTTCTCCAATAAAGCTTACTATATCCAACCAGGCTTACTTTCTCCAATCAAGCTTACTTTCTCCAACCAGGCTTACTTTCTCCCATCAGGCTTACTTTCTCCAATCAAGCTTACTTTCCTAAATCATTTTGAGCACATTCAATTTCATCTGCACATATGCAAAATAGCATATCAATGTAAAGCTCTCCGTTAAAGCAATTCAACGATCGCCTTCAAAATGACCTCACTTGCACACACGCAAACTTTAAATGAACCTTGATGAACTTTGGTGAAAGTGTGTAGGATGCATTAGTATAGTGCTAAGCTCGTGCCCATGAGACGTTGACATCACCGATCACCGTGTGTATGTGTGTATGTATAACCTCCCCCCTCCCCCGACACATCTATACCCACATACCCCTAACACCCCACACACACCGGGCGCGGATGGGTAGAACACGGGCCTCGCGTGTGGGAGGTCGGGTGTTCAGTTCCCTGTCGAGTCAAACCAATGAATTATAAAATTGATACTTGTCGCTTCCTAGCCTGATGCTCGGCATTAATAGGATAGGGCAAGGACTGGCTAGCTCAGTGTCAGGATAATGTGACTGAGTGGGACATCAGGTCATTTCCCAGTGGGGCAGCTAATAAAGTCACCATTAGTGTGCACTGTCACAAGTCGATACCCATCCTGGTATGACCTTAGATGTTGCCAGGATGTAAACCCCAACAACCAACAACCACCCATACCCCATCAACCACACTCCCACACCCCCACGCCTCCTCCTGCCTCCTCCTGCCACCCCTGCCTCCACCTGCCCCCTTCTGCCCTCTGCTCCCTTGGCCCCTGCCTCCCCCTGCCCATACCCCTGCTTCCCTCTTCCCCCCTTCCTCCCCCTGCCCTCCCTGGCTCCCCCTGCCCCCTGCCTTCCCATGCGTCCCCTGCCCCCTGCCCCCTGCCCTCTGCCTCCCCCTGGCTTCCCCTGGCCTCCCCTGCCTCCACCTACCCCCTGCCTCCACCTGCCTCCACCCACCTCCACCTGCCTCCACCTGCCTCCACCTGCCTCCACCTGCCTCCACCTGCTCCTTTGAACATGTCCAAAGCTTAAATGGGAACTCACGGCCCACATACGTTCTTATCATGTTATCATCAGGGAGAAGTATGGATGCCGGTATGTTGCACTATGTTGAACTACGTTGAATTAAGTTGAAGTATGTTAGCCTCCACTACATTCGACTACATTCACTAACGTATGTGTGACCGGCCTTTTACACTCACAGTTGAAGCAATGGCAGGCATTGGAACAAAGAACATCCGCATTTGTTTTCCCGGCTTGATATATTTGCAGGCATTGACTGATGAAGTATATATACTGCATAATGTGTTATGTGAATATAAATAATGGATTAGTCGACGATTATTATATTATCCAGTCTATTTGATGGATGACTATGATGTACCTCCTGCAGGTTGACCTCTGTCACTGCAGGCTAACACCCTACACTAGCGCCACCACCGGTTGGCTTTCGACACTACTTTCTACTGTATCATGGCCTCACGCGCCACGAAAAAGAAAAGCACATATAAATGTATATCCGGTATAAATCTATCTAAAGTACAATAACAATGGAGACAAATAAGGTGGTAGGTTGAGTTTTTTTAAATCTCTGGCAAGGGATTATATTCTCTTGCCTATAAAAATGTTTTTAAATCAAATTAAATTCTCCGGTGCAACTGACACTAGTCAACATCTGGGGGAGGTCAGGTGGGCGAGAGGGTGGCACCGGTAAAGTGCTGTATCTTATGGAGGAAAACAATAATAATAATAAGTAATATTCCCTTTTGTATCTTTATACTCGCATAATGCGTTATACATCATATTAATGGAGACATTTAGCGTTCCTTCACGTCTATTGATTTGCTGCCAACCCTTGGCCGACTGCAATTGACGAATCTCTCCCTAGGTGGCGCGTCGGGTTACCAAGGTCCAAGCACTAATTAGCGCTAATTAATAGCACCTAGCGGCGTATTCCATAGTGCACAGCGGTGCCGTGTGAGGAGTTGCTACTTGGACGTTCATAGCCTGCTTCTGTACTGCTGTTACTAGTGGCAGGTGCCGCATCAACAGGTTGTGTAGAGGCTGCCTCGTTTTGGTGTTCTACCGTGAGGGATCTGCCTCGTTTTGGTGTTATACCCTGTACAGTTTGTCTCGTGTTGGTGTTCTACTGTGTGGGGTCTGCCTCGTGTTGGTGTTCTACCATGGGGTCTGCCTCGTTTTGGTGTTCTACTGTGTAGGGGCTGCCTCGTTTTGGTGTTGTACCATGTGGGGTCTGCCTCGTTTTGGTGTTATACCCTGTACAGTCTATCTCGTGTTGGTGGTATACTGTGTAGGGTCTGCCTCGTTTTGGTGTTCTACCATGTGTGGTCTGACTGGTTTTGGTGTTATGACCTGTACAGTATGTCTCGTTTTGGTGGTACACCATGTAGGGGCTACCTCGTTTTGGTGCTATGCCCTGTAGATTATGTCTCGTTTTGGTGGTATACTGTGTAGGCGCTGCCTCGTTTTGGTGTTCTACAATGTGGGGTCTGCCTCTTTTTGGTGTTATACCCTGTACAGTATGTAGATTATGTCTCGTTTACTGTGTAGGGGCTGCCTCGTTTTGGTGTTCTACTGTGTTGGGTCCGCCTCGTTTTGGTGTTATGCCCTGTACAGTATGTATCGTGTTGGTGGTATACCCTGTAGGGGCTGCCTCGTTTTGGTGTTCGACTGGGTTGGGTCTGCCTCGTTTTGGTGTTATGCCCTGTACAGTATGTCTCGTTTTGGTTGTATGCTCTGTAGGGGCTGCCTCGTGTTGGTGTTCTACCATGTGGGGTCTGCCTCGTGTTGCTGTTATACCCTGTACAGTATGTCTTGTTTTGGTGGTATGCTGTGTAGGGGCTGCCTCGTGTTGGTGTTCTACCGTGTGGGGTCTGCCTCGTTTTGGTGTTCTCCCGTGTAGGGTCTGCCTCGTTTTGGTGTTATACCAGTACAGTCTGTCTCGTGTTGGTGTTCTACTTGTAGGGTCTGTCTCGTGTTGGCGTTCTACTCTGTAGGGTCTGCCTCTTGCTGTAGAGTCTGCAGGCCATCGGCGACTGGACTCAAGCGTTTGAGCCAAAATCGGACCTATTTATCGGCGCTGATTCGACAGCCTTTCGGCGAACCGACTCAAGTACTTTGTGCCCCTCACTACCGACGGAAGTGTACACTTCAGCCAAAATCAGAACGATTTATTGGTGCCATTTCAATGCTGCAGGTTAGCGGCCACGAACTGTAAAGTTACCAACAACTCGTCAGTCAGTCTTGCTATAGATTTCTTTCTGAGGTAGACTGCAGTGTAACTATCCTAGCTAACAAGTAACATGGTAACCTAGATGCAATGGCATTTTGTGTAGATGTATTCACGAATGGAAGTAAAAGCTACAGTAAAAAGGGGCCCTAATAACTGCACTGTAAGCACATTCTGCTGAGCTGCTCTGGGTTATAATTCTGCAGTAATTATTCCACCATGAGGGCCTGTAAGTCCTCATTTACTGAGCTGCTCTGGGTTATTTATAACTCTGCAGTAATTATTCCACCATGAGGGCCTGTAAGTCCTCATTTAGGAGTCGAGGCGTTGTCCTGGTTAGATTAGGGCAAAGTGGGGGAATGCGAAAGGGTTTCTTCTTCTTGGTCGTCCATCAGTGGCGATGATGACAGCAACTCATCATTTGTTGTGAACTCGTCAATGACTGATGAGTCCAATTTGTGCTCGGAATGTGTGGTGCCACTTTGGATATGTGTTTGAAGCTGTAGTCAGAGTCCGGTAGATGAAGGATACAATCTTTTCTCTGCTGACGCTTTTCTTTAGCTTGAGATATATGAACGGTTTCAAACTGTGTTGTGCCATTGCAAATAGAAGCATGCCATGAACTCCTGTCCTTGGCCACTATTTCCATGTTTCATGTAACAAGCAGGTCACGTGATTTGAACTTGCCAAGTCAAACCTATAACTTCTGGTTGAATAGTCCGATGGTTTTGAGTTTGAATACATTTGGTTGATCGTGAGAATATACCTGTCTTTATTTTGAAGTAATGTTTATATTTAGTTTAAATAGCAAACTTCGTGGATTTGTTAAGCGCAAACACTCTGATACAATAAGCTTTAGCGGTAGCAGGTTTGCTTAGATTCACTTAGTTGTCCCGTCTATGTCGCAATAAATACCATAGTAGTCTGCACTTACCTCTCAGTCAAGGAGCCACATATATACAGTAAAACCTCTCTAAATCGACCCACCTTGGGACCGACTTTAATTGGTCCATTTAGAGAGGTGGTCGGTTTAGGGAGTTAGAATATGGTTACAATAGTATTGGTGGGACCCAAACAAAGCGATCGATATAGGGGAGTGGTCGATCTGTGGAGGTGGTCAGTTAGAGAGATAAATAAGGAAATACTCGAACGGACGGGGCTGCCGTCTATGGAAGATCTTCTGATCAAAAAGAATCTCTGGTGGACTGGACACCTCATGAGGATGCCATCAGACAAGCTACCAAAGCAGATCCTCTACTCTCAACTGTCTTCTGGTTACAGAAAGAGAGGGCGCTCTCGTCTCTGGTTCAAGGATACGATCAAGAGAAACCTGAAGCTGAGGGACAGTAAGACCGACTCATGGGCATCACTCTCACAGCAGAGAGCTAAATGGAGAGCGGCAGTCAAGTAATGAAAGCAGTCTTTGTCGCATCTCACCAGTATCTGAGTAGTCTTGGTCTTCGCTCTGAAGTGTGCGACATTGAATAGGTCAGCGCTCTGTCTGGACTGTATATAGATGACATCCCCCATGCCTCAGAAAGCCTCCTCGAGCATTGCTGATAGGATGATGGAGAAGAGCGTGGGGGCCAGTACACAACCTTTCTTCACCCCATTGGTAACCCCAAACTATTCCGAGACTTCCCCTCCAAATGCCCGTACTCATAGTCATATTAATTTAATATTTTACAATATTAACAGTATTTTCGGGAAATATGTATATACAAAATGTTTGGGCGCAAGTGACCATGTTAGCGCCAGATAAAAGGACGGGCGGTGGTGGAGCCACCAGTCCCCGTATGAGTAAGGAGCAAATACATGCAGAGATCCCATTGGCTAATAATATAATATCATAATAATATAATATAATATAATATAACCAACATATAGAAAATCCCTTCCGTGGCTTTATTCTGGGATAATGCTTGTCATGGGGGTGATGAAAATGGGAAATTCTGTGCCCAGAGTGGGACTCGAACCCACATCTCTTTGCATTCCGGGCCAGTGTGCTAACCATTACACCACCTAGGCTCCCTGATATCAACACACTACCTATGCCTACCTGTCTATGTGGCTCCTTGCCTGAGAGGTCAGTGCAGACCACCACACTCATCCCCCTGGAATTGTAAGTCTTTTAATGCTTACAATTAGATACATACAGGCAATGCACTTACATACATACACAGGGTAGGTTCAACAACTATACAGCACATAGCTTGTACAGGATCCTGGTCATGGCACCAGTGTCATGGGGGTGATGAAAATGGGAAATTCTGTGCCTAGAGTGGGACTCGAACCCACATCTCTTTGCATTCCGGGCCAGTGTGCTAACCATTACACCACCTAGGCTCCCTGATATCAACACACTACCCATGCCTACCTGTCTATGCGGCTCCTTGCCTGAGAGGTCAGTGCAGACCACCACACTCTTATACATCACATATATATATATATATATATATATATATATATATACAATATAACCCCGTTAAACCAACCTCGGTTAAACCAAATGATCGGTTAATCCAAACTTTTTTCGGGGGACCGGCAAAATACTATCATTTATCATATAAAAAAGTTGGTTAAACCAAAGTCGGTTAATCCAAATTATCTGTTAATCCAAACAAAATTGTCGGACACCAGGCCACTTCTGGTATGGTTAAACCAAACGTTTCATGTGATTATAAGGTCACCAACATTTTTATATGATAAATTGTAGTATTTTGCCAGGCCGCCGAAAAAAGTTTGGATTAACTGATTGTTTGGTTTAACGGAGCTTGGTTTAACGGGGTTATACTATACATACATAACAAAAAAATCAAAAATCAAAGTATCCACATACATTGTATATTACATTCATAATGCACCCACATTTTTCTCAAAGCCAAGTCAAAGTCAAAGCCAAAGCTCAGTTAAACCAATGATCGGTTAATCCAAACAAATTTCTAGGGTCCCTTCAAGTTTGGTTTAAGGGAGTTATACTGTATATATATATATATATATATATATATATCTATATATATATATATATATATATATATATAAATCAATTGGTATATATTTTAATTTAGCAATATTTACCAAATATTATTATACATTTTTAATCTAATATGATATTATACTATATTAATTCATTATGCAGCTCTCACTTCAAACTGACATTAGTCACTGAGTGGGACTAATATCACATGACAACATATTGGTGCTCTTATTCCCCAATTAAATTGCCAAGAAACCTGGCTCAGAACTTCTCTCCCTTTTAAGATTATAATATAAGCTTATAATTTGAGCATATAATATGAGTTAACCCTATAATATAAGCTTAACTCAACCACATAATAGAAAACACAAACTACCCTTGTATCGCCAACTGTTGCACTTACTGATTGCTGACTTGCAAATGTTACTATCCACACCCTCCCCTCCTGCTTTCCTCCCCCCACCCCCCACCTCCCAACTTCCACTGCTCCTCCCACACCTCACCCATCACACACTCCCTCCCCTCCTCCTCCCCTCCTCCTCCACTCCTCCCCTCCTCCTCCCCTCCTCCACTCCTCCACTCCTCCCCTCCTCCTCCCCTCCTCCTCCCCTCCTCCTCCCCTCCTCCTCCCCTCCTCCTCCCCTCCTCCCCTCCTCCCCTGCTCGTCCCCTCCTCCTCCCCTCCTCCCCTCCTCCACTTCTCCCTTCCTCCTCCCCTCCCCTCCCCACCATCCCCTCCCAACTACCACTACCCTTCTCTCCCGTCTCCCACTTCCTTGCCCTCCCTTTCCCCTCCCTTTCCCCTCCCTATCTCGTCCCCTTCCCCTTCCTCCTCCCTACCCTCGCCTTCTCCCTCCGCCTTCTTCTCCCTCCACATACTCCTCCCCTTCCCCTCCCCCCGTCCCCCTCCCATTTCCCACAGGGTGACCGGTAGATGCAATCGAGGTGGTGTTGATGTGGGTTGTGTCTACCCCCCCCCCCCCGACCCCAACCCTCCCCATCGCCACCCGGGGACGCCGCACCAAGTCTCGCGAGACTAGAGAATCTAACCCCACAATCTGCGCCCCTGCCGCCCATTGATTGTGGCTTAAATTGATCTTTCTAATAGCATATGTTGCCATGGTAACAGCATGAAGGTGTTGGGTAAGCGGGTGAATCGATGCTGGCGTCGATGGATGTTGCACAGGGGTGGGGACCTGGAGGAGGGAGGGAGGGAGGGAGGGAGAGGGGTCAGGGGGAGAGGAGGGAGTACCTGAGCACACCCTCAATTGGCACGGGCATGGACGGTTTGCTGGTTGTTCGCCCCTCCCACATTGTGACGTATATAGGTGTCTGAGAAACAGTCGCATGTATTGGGAGGGGGTGAAGAGGATAGAGGATTTCAAAGAAGAGAGAGAGGCTGGGAATGGAACAAGAAGATGGTAGGTTATAGTGAGGATGGTCAGATAACAGTGAGGATGTTAAGGGAAGAGTGAGGATGATGTGGGAACCTAGAGGATAGTAAGGGAGCATACAGGATGTTATGGGAACATACAGGTTGGTAGGATATAGTGAGGATGGTACGATAACAGTGAGGATGGTAAGGGAAGAGTGAGGATGATGCAAGAACCCAGAGGATGGTGAGGGAAAATACAAGATGATACGGAGACATATAGGATGGTATGGGAACAAAGAGGATGGTAAGGGGACAGAGAGGATGGTAGGGGAATATAGAGGCAACTAAGGGGATATGGAGGATGGTAAGGGGATGTACATGATGGTATGGGGAAATAGAGGATGGTAAGGGGACATTGAGGATGGTAAGGGGACATAGAGGATGGTAAGGGGACATTGAGGATGGACAAGAGGACATAGACGATGGTAAGGGGACATAAAGGATGGTAACGGGGCATAGATGATGGTAAGGGGACATAGAGGATAGTAAGGGGACATTGAGGATGGAAAAGAGGACATAGATGATTGTAACGGGATATAGAGGATGGTAATGGGGCATAGAGGATGGTAAGGTGACATTCAGGATGGTAAGGGGACATAGGGGATGGTAAGGGGACATAGAGGATGGTAAGGGGACATTCAGGATGGTAAGGGGACATAGAGGATGGTAAGGGGACATAGAGGACAGAAAAGAAGACATAGAGGATGGTAAGGGGACATAGATGATGGTAAGGAGATATAGCGGACATAAAAGAGGACATAGAGGATGGTAAGGGGACATAGAGGATGTTTAAGGGGACATAGAGGACCAACAAGAGGACATAGAGGATGTTTAAGGGGACATAGAGGAGGGAAAAGAGGGCATAGAGGATGGTAGGGGGACATATAGGATGGTAAGCGGACATATAGGATGGAAAAGAGGACGTCGAGGATGGTAGAGGGACATAGAGGATGTTTAAGGGAACATAGAGTACCGAAAAGAGGACATAGAGGATCCTTAAATGGACCAATAGGATGGAAAAGAGGACCTAGATGATGGAAAAGAGGACATGGAGGATGGTAAGAGGACAACGAGAATGGTAAGCGGACATTGAGGATGGTAAGGGGACATAGAGGAAGGTAAGGGGACATCGAGGACAGAAAAGAAGACATAGAGGATGGTAAGGGGACATAGAGGATGTTTAAGGGGACATAGAGGACCAAAAACAGGACATAGAGGATCTTATGGGGACATAGAGGATGGACAATAGGACATAGAGGATGGTAAGGGGACATATATGATGGTAAGGGGACATAGAGGATGGAAAAGAGGACATAGAGGATGCCAAGGGGACATTGAGGATGATAAGGGGACATAGAGTATGGTAAGAGAACATACAGGATGATACAGGAGATACATGATGATACGAGAACCTTGAGGATGGTAAAGGAACATAGAGGATAGTAAGGGAACATAGAGGATGGTTGAGAAACAGAGGATGGTGAGGAAATAGACAGTGGGAAATGAACCTTTCGGAGGAGCATTAATAAGTGGAAAGGAACATAGCGGATAGGAAAGGAACATAGAGGAGGGGAAAGGAAGAGAGAGGATGGGAAAGGAACATAGAGGAGGGGAAGAGAACAGAAAGGGTGCGAAAAAAGGAACTATAGCCAACCTTTCCTAACACCCCACAACCATCACAACCCTCCGCACCCCTCCATAACACTCTGCAACCCTTCCCAACCCTCCATAACCCTCCCTAACCCTTCCTAACACTCCCCAAACCTTCCCAACCCTCCCCTCCCTCATCTGTACATCCAACTGTGCCTCACACCCAACCCATCCTCCCGAAACCCACACTCGAACACACACACACTCATTCACACACTCACATTCACACACACACACCCTCACACACATTCACACGCAAGCCACCACAGGTAGCCCCACACACATATCCATACACACACCCATTCATACACACTGACACAAAATCACACACACACACTCACACACAATCACACACTGACACACACATACCGACACACACACTCACACACACAATCACACACACAAGCCACCACAGGTAGCCCCACACCCAGAAACATCCACACACCCATTCATACAACCTCACACACAATCACACACACACTGACACACAAGCACACACCCGCACACACACAATCACACACACATGCCACCACATGTAGCCCCACACCCAGAAACATCCACACACCCATTCATACACCCTCACACACACTCACACACACACTCACACACAATCACACTCTCACACACACACAATCACACACACACACACCACCACATGTTGCCCCACACCCATCTCCATACACACACCCATTCATACACACACAATCACACACACGCAAGCCACCACATGTAGCCCCACACCCACATCCATATACACGCCCATTCATACACACTCACACACAATCACACACTGACACACACTGACACACAATCACACAATCACACAGACACACACACAATCACACAAACACAGCCCACCACATGTAGCCCCACACCCACATCCATATACACGCCCATTCATACACACTCACACACAATCACACACTCACACACTGACACACAATCACACAATCACACAGACACATAAACAATCACACACACACACAACCCACCAAATGTAGCCCCACACCCACATCCATATACACGCCCATTCATACATACTCACACACAGTCACACACTCACACACTGACACACAATCAGACAATCACACAGACACACAAACAATCACACACACACACAACCCACCAAATGTAGCCCCACACCCACATCCATATACACGCCCATTCACACACACTCACAGAGTCACACACAACCACACACTGACACACACACTGACACACACACAATCACACACACACAACCCACCACATGTAGCCCCACACCCACATCCATATACACGCCCATTCACACACACTTACAGAGTCACACACAACCACACACATACACACACACACTGACACACACACAATCACACACACACAAGCCCTCACGTGTCGCCCCACACCACGCCCCCAGTCCAAGTCTCGCGCATCACGTAACCGGCGCGTGAAATGGCGAGAAGAACTTATCAGTGCGCTTCAGGGCATGTGCCCAATAGGCTCGTCCGGGCCGCAGGGGGTCGTGACAAGAAGTGCGCGGGGCCGCAGGAAACAACGAAAAACACGCCCGGCCGCCGGGCAAAAAGAGATGTTGACGGCCAGAGGCGTGAGGCGGCCCGGCCTGATTGATAAGACATGGTGGGCGGCGGGGGGTGCGGGCGGGGTGGGGTGGGCATGGGAAGGGTGTGCAGGAGGGTGGAGAAGGGGTGAGGGTGAGGGTGGGGAGGGTGGTGTGTGTGAGGGTTGGGAAGGGCGGGGTGGGCATGGGAAGGGTTTGGAGGAGGGGTGGGGTGGGCTGAGGGTGGAGAAGGGGTGTGCGTGTGGGTGAGGGTGGGGAGGGGAGTCTGTGTGAGGGTAGGAACGGGTGGGGTGGGCATTGGAAGTGTGTGGAGGAGGGGTGGGGTGGGCTGAGGGTGGGGAGAGGGTGTGGGTCTGGGTGAGGGTGGGGAAGGGTGGAGTGGGCGTTGGAAGGGAGTGGGTGGGGAGGGGTGTGTGTGTGGGTGAGGGTGTGGAAGGGTGGGGTGGGCGTTGGAAGGGGGTGGGGTGGGGTGGGTTGTGTGTGTGTGTGTGAGGTTGGAATGGGGTGTGTGTATGGGTGAGGGTGGGGAAGGGTGGGGTGGGCGTTGGAAGGGGGTGGGGAGGGATGTGTGTGTGTGTGGGTGGGTGATGTTGGGGAAGGGTGGGGTGGGCGTTAAAAGGGGGTGGGGTGGGAAGTGTGTGTGTGTGTGAGGTTGGAACGGGGTGTGTGTATGGGTGAGGGTGGGGAAGGGTGGGGTGGGCGTTGGAAGGGGGTGGAGGACGGGTACGGCGGGTCTGAGGGTGGAGAAGGGCTGTGGTTGTGGGTGAGGTTGGGGAAGGGGGGGAACGGTGGGGTGCGTGTGGGGGTGTGGAGGAGGGATGAGGTGGGGGTTGGTAGGGGATGGGGTGGGGTGGGGAGGGGTGGGCTGAGGGTGGAGACGGGGTGAGGTGTGGAGGGGAAGGGGGTTTGGGTTGCGATGGAGAATGGGTTTGGGTGGGGATGGGGTGGGGAGGGGATGGGTGAGGTGGTCGAGGGTTGAGGTCGGGTGCGGATGGAGCTGGGGGGAATAGGGTAGGGTGGGGTGGGCTGGGGGATGGAGGTGGGGTGGGAAAAGGGTGAGGTGGGGGTGGTAGGGGTATGGCTTATGATTGGGGAAGGGTTGAGGTGGGGAAGGGGTGAGCTGGGGGTGGGAAGGGGTCGGGTAGGAATGGAGGTGGTCGTGGGAATGGGGTTGGGTGGTGGTAGGGAGGGGGTGAGTGGGTGCGTCAATAGGGTGTCTCCGACCTTCATTTAGCGTTAAACTATATATATAAGCCGTATCTAATATCATATTATCTGTGCTGCTGTGTAATAAGGTTAGCAGTGCATGGTAATATCATGTTATATGTGCTGTCGTGTAATAAGGTTAGCAGCGTGTGGTGATATCATGTTATCTGTGCTGTCGTGTAATAAGGTTAGCAGTGTGTGGTGATATCATGTTATCTGTGCTGTCGTGTAATAAGGTTAGCAGTGTGTGGTAATATCATGTTATCTGTGCTGCCATGTAATAAGGTTAGCAGTGTGTGGTAATATCATGGTATCTGTGCTGCTGTGTAATAAGGTTAGCAGTGAGTGGTAATATCATGTTATCTGTGCTGCTGTGTAATAAGGTTAGCAGTGTGTGGTAATATCATGTTATCTGTGCTGCTGTGTAATAAGGTTAGCAGTGTGTGGTAATATCACGTTATCTGTGCTGCTGCTGGTTGCATAGTGTAATATGTTACGGGCGGAAAAGGTTAGCAGTGTGTGGTAATATCATGTTATCTGTGCTGCTGTGTAATAAGGTTAGCAGTGTGTGGTAATATCATGTTAGCTGTGCTGCCATGTAATAAGGTTAGCAGTGTGTGGTAATATCATGTTATCTGTGCTGCTGTGTAATAAGGTTAGCAGCGTGTGCTAATATCATGTTATCTGTGCTGCCATGTAATAAGGTTAGCAGTGTGTGGTAATATCATGTTTTCTGCGATGCAGTGTATTAAGGTTAGCAGTGTGTGGTAATATCATGTTATCTGTGCTGCCATGTAATAAGGTTAGCAGTGTGTGGTAATATCATGTTATATGTGCTGTCATGTAATAAGGTTAGCAGTGTGTGGTAATATCATGTTATATGTGCTGTCGTGTAATAAGGTTAGCAGTGTGTGGTAATATCATGTTATCTGTGATGCGGTGTAATAAGGTTAGCAGTGTGTCGTAATATCATGTTATCTGTGCTGCTGTGTAATAAGGTTAGCAGTGTGTGGTAATATCATGTTATCTGTCCTGCTGTGTAATAAGGTTAGCAGTGTGTGGTAATATCATGTTATGTGTGCTGCTGTGTAATAAGGTTAGCAGTGTGTGGTAATATCATGTTATCTGTGCTGCGGTGTAATAAGGTTAGCAGTGTGTGGTAATATCATGTTATCTGTGCTGCTGTGTAATAAGGTTAGCAGTGTGTGGTAATATCATGTTATCTGTGCTGCGGTGTAATAAGGTTAGTAGTGTGTGGTAATATCGTTGTCGCCACAGCTCCTATGTCATCACGGACATCTCGCAGGGAGACAATAATGTTGCGAGTGGTATCCAAGATTCATGTTCCCCTAATCACGTTTCTGAGAGCCAATATCGCCTCATGCTGTTCGGCTCTAATAAGGACTGCGTCCCGGACTGGCATTGAGCAGTTATTGTCTGGTATGGGGTTTGAGGCCCTAGGGCTGCCTGAGTGGGCACTGACATACCACAGCCTTTGATTGCATTGTCTGATGAAAGCAGTGAATTGTTGAAACCTAAACACTCATCTAGATTAGTTCCTACATATCGCAGTTAGATGGCGGGTCACTCATTAAACATTTATTGCAGTTTGTTGCTGCCATGTTCTGCCGTCGCCATGTATGGAAATAAGTAGCGAAAGCCTATCATGTTCAGCATTTGTGTGCGCACACTAAAATTAATGTCCCTTGTTTTCACTTCAAATAAAATGTAATCCTTGAATCTAAAAGTACCTGCAAGTTAACTGAATAACTAGGTTTCCAAAGAATGATATTTGACTAGCCAGACTGAATTAATGTTTATCAAATCAGGCAGGCGGCCGTGCACAGTAATGGATATCATCACATAGACTGTGTTACCTGTTATCAGCACTGGGTAGGCATTGTAAAGTTAGAACTCAGGAACGACTGCACATGTTGACGTCTATCAGCATTGTGTAGCCATTGTGAGGTTAGAACTCAGGAACGACTGCACATGTTGATGTCTATCAGCACTGAGTGGGCATTGTAAAGTTAGAACTCAGGAATGACTGCACATGTTGATGTTTATCAGCACTGAGTAGGCATTGTAAAGTTAGAACTCAGGAACGACTGCACATGTTGACGTCTATCAGCACTGTGTAGCCATTGTGAGGTTAGAACTCAGGAACGATTGCACATGTTGACGTCTAGTTACTCAATGGTTTATTCCGGTGCCCGCCAGTCTACGCTGGTCGCCTGTGACGCTGGTCCAGGCTGGCTGGTTCCCGTCCCACTGTGCGTCGGTACATTCATAACATCTTCCTTTCACAAACAATAAAAGATCAAGATCGTGTCAAGAATATTTAAATATAGTGAGCAACCGAAAATAATGTATGAGTTAATCAGTACATACATAACAGGCATGTAATAAAATGTTTATTGCATGCCTAACTGACAGCGATGGCACATTCTCTAATCTGAGATCTATTGCAATGCTCAGTACCCTGCGGTATCTGATAACACTGATATGGAGTAAGCTCCAATGTGCTATCAGTTGTGTTGTGTGGGGTTTTTGTTGTGGTCAGTAATTTGATTAAAACAGATTGAATTTTCAGAATCTTCCGAGCCAGAATGATAAGCGTTCAAAGATCAAGTTAGCCACATCATCGGAATACGGGGGTTCAGACCCTCGGACCTCCGTAATAGGGAAAATCCAGTAGGATCTTACCCCAGTAGATCCTCAATCTAAGAGACTGGTCAATTAATATTTATAGTTTGTTGTGCATAGAGTTGATTAAGTAGGGAAAACTTTAATCGTGGACAGTTGGTCTTCCTCATTCCACTGCTCCTTGCCCTATCCTAGTAATGCCCAATGCGTGGATAGATAGCGACAAGTATCAATTTATAATGCCGTCTAGATGCTATTATTTGTGTTTTTTGTGTTTGTTGTTGTTTTACATCCTAGCAACATCTAAGGTCATATCAGGACGGGTACCGACTTGTGACCGTGCGCACTCATGGCGACTTTACCATGCTGCCCCACTGGGAAACCAGGCTGCCGGCACCATGACCTGATATCCCATTCAGTCACATTATCCTGACACTGAGCACACCAGTCCTAGTCCTATCCTAATAATGTCGAGCGCCTGACTAGGAATCGACAAGTCTCAATTTTTAAGTCATTGGTTTGACTCGACCAGGGTTCGAACCCATGACCCCATGATCTACCAGCATGGGAGACGGACGCTCTAACTCATTCATCCATCCCGTCTGGTCTAATTTTGTCTTTTGGCGCTGCTCAAGTAGGAAATATGAGACAGTTTTATTTGTCTGCCTAATTTAATAGATGACAAATAACTGATATACAGAACTGAAATAATGTAGGAAGATCTATTTATCAAAGTTGACCTAGTTCTGATTGACCGTCTTTTCCATGACATAAAAAGTGAACCGGAAGTTGTGATCCTGTACTCAACGACCCTCAGATGTCTCGTCAGTTTGTGTCGCCATCTTGTAATAGCTGCTGTCAATGACATGCTAGATCTATTCGCAAAGATTAGTATTATTGAACCCTCCGAACCAACTTGCATGCAAATTAAAATTGCTGAATTATTGGGTTAATAATAATATGACTTTCCCTTAATCCTATTGGAGTTTATGTAAGTCTTCTGGAATATGATATGCTAATATGAACACATTTGACATCATGACTTCAAAAATGGATACTTCTAGCTACCGAGCATGGTATTCAGCATTACTAGGATCGGGTAAGGAGCAGTAGAATGATGAAGACCAATTGTCTGCGGTTGAAATTTCCTAGGCTTACTCAACTAGTGCACCAAAGAAAACAGTATATTAATATATGATTATTGAAAGCTATATGTATCTGTAAGGTATGCGTGCTATGAGCCGTGGTAGTCGAACGACCGGTGGAGGTCACGTGCGGCCAGGCGCGTGACGTGATAGAATAAACCAGTTACACACTAGCTCTCGTTGTGTTCGGACGTATGGTACATTACATGGTGTCAGATTGCGAGAAACCACACACCACAATGGCTCTAACCGGACTGAAACCGCCTGCGGCTCTGATGCTAGAAGGAAATTTAGCCGAGAACTGGAAGAAGTGGTTTAAGTCCTATGAGATTTACGCTGGTGCATCAGGGACTAGCTCTAAGTCAGAAAAAGTGCAAAGCTGTGTGTTTTTTGCATGTTGCTGGCCCGGAGGCACAGGCACTCTCCGAAACGTTCAACTTACCGGCGGCTGACATGGAAAAGATTAGCGTACTCACGGAGGCGTTTCGAGAATACTGCACCGGTAAGGCTAATGTAACCGTTGTAAGATACCAGTTGAACACATACCACCAAACGACAGAGTCGATGGAGACTTTCATACGTACAATGAAACAACGGATTACATATTGCGGATATCGGGAGTTAGAAAATGAAATTTTGTGTGACAGACTAGTATGCGGTGTCAAGGATGACACCTTGCGGGACAGGTTGTTACAAACACCGAACCTGACACTCAAACAATGCATACAAATGTGCCGCCTGAGTGAGCACAGCACAATGTCGCTCAAACACCCAACGGAGAGTACATCAGAGGCACACGTAGACGAAGTCAGCAAGAGTGGGCGTCCAAGGACACGCCCCCAGACACGCCCCCTCACACCGGCACCTGCATGGAAGGGGCGGAACCAAGCAAACAGAACGGTCACTGCACGAACAGAGTGTACGAGGTGTGGATATAAACATGGTCAAGGAACATGCCCTGCACGCGGGAAGCAGTGTGCAAACTGCAACAAAACCGGAAATTTTGCCAAAGTGTGTCGAGGAAGACTGGCAGCAGCAGCACCGATAGACGAGATTGGTGTCGACGAACACAATGCTCCAGGGAAATGGGTATTGACACCAGATGACGATGAAGAAGAAGATGACGACGACATGTTTGTGGGCGAGATGTCGGAGGATGATGACGACGACGAGGAGGAGCGGCACCTATGGTACAAGAACATGAAGATATGCGACCAAAAGATCCGGTTTAAGCTAGACACCGGCTCGGAGGCCAACCTGATGCCGAAACGAATCTTCCAGAACCTGATCGGACCCGTGTTGCGACCTGCGAGATGCAGCCTGATCACCTATACGGGACAGCGAATTCGGCCCGAAGGAGAGGCATGGATTGACGTCAACAAACGGCCTCTGCGGTTCCAAATAACCAAGACAGGAACGCCGATCCTGGGTAAAGATGCATGCGAGACTCTGAACATACTGTCACGAGTGGATGCCATCGACAGTGAACCAAATCGGTCAACAACGGACTACGCAAAAAAAATGGTAACTAAATATGATCATGTTTTTTCCGGTCTAGGCACCATAAAAGTAAACGCCACTATACATACTGATCCGGCGATTGACCCTGTTATAGATCCGCCTAGGCGCATTCCCCATGCCATAGAGAAAGAGGTAAAAAAAGAGTTAAAAAGAATGTTAGATTTAGGGGTCATTGTTCGCCAGGAGGAGCCAACACCATGGGTGAACTCCATCACGATCGTAAGAAAGCCAGGAAAAATTAGAATATGCCTAGACCCACCAAACTAAACCGTGCAGTGTTGAGAGGTCCCTATCCGATGAAAACCGTGGAAGAGGTAGTAGCCAAAACCTGTGGAGCCAGATATTTCAGTGTGTTAGATGCCAACAGTGGCTACTGGCAGGTTAGTCTGGATGAACCCAGCTCAAAACTCTGTACGTTTAACACGCCATGGGGGCGATTCCGGTATACCCGGCTGCCTTTCGGCATAAAGACAGCCGGGGATATATTCATTGAAGAAATGAACGCCATATTTAATAATCTTGAAGGGGTCGATATTGTCGCTGACGACATTTTAATATACGGATCAACGATCAAAGAGCATAACATGAGGTTAGAGGCTGTTCTGAAACGAGCGAGTGAAGTAGACTTGCGACTGAATCCAAAGAAGTCACGCATTTGTATGAATGAAGTCCCTTATGTAGGACACTTGCTAACAGACTGCGGGTTGAAACCAAATCCCGAGCGAGTGCAAGCGATCTTAGAGCTACCCACCCCTACTGATAAACCAGCAATACAGCGCTTCTTAGGGATGATCGGGTACGTGGGGAAGTTTATCCCCACATTGTCGGAAATTGCAAAACCCCTTAGGATTCTCCTGCACAAAGAGATCGCTTGGCACTGGGAGGAGGAGCAAAATACGGCGTTCAATCTCTTAAAAAACTTGTTAGCCAAAGCCCCGGTGTTACAGTATTTCGATGTCAACAAACCAATAACGATCCAGGTAGATGCGTCAAAATCGGGACTTGGTGCGGCGTTATTTCAAAACAAACATCCAATAACGCTGGCATCAAAAGCCCTTGATACAACTCAACAGAACTATGCAGTGCTAGAAAAGGAGCTGTTGGCGATCTGTTTCGGTTGTAACAAGTTCCACGAATATATATTCGGGAAAGAGGTTACGATCGAAACAGATCACAAGCCCTTGGTCAACATTATGACAAAACCTATGCACAAGCTTACGGCTCGAGTACAGCGTATGAGAATGCGCCTCCAAAATTATAACATCCAGGTTAAGTATATTAAAGGCACAGAAATGTACTTTGCCGATGCCCTGTCCCGAGCACATACTGACAAAACCACACCAAGTAACCTGTTTGACGAATGCATCTCTATTGCAGCTATAGAGTACGTGGATGAGGACCTATCACAGATTGCACTTGAAACAAGTCAAGATCCAACACTCCAAGAAATAATCAAGCTCACTCAAGACGGGTGGCCAGAGACAAAAAAACACCTCAGAAATGACATTAAACCATACGCAACATACAAAGATGAGTTATCAGTATATAAAGGCATAGTGATGAAAGGGAACAGAATAACAATACCCGCATCGTTACAGAAAGACATGCTAGATAAAATTCACGAGCCTCATTTAGGAATAATTAAGAGTAAACAATTAGCGAGGGATTACATTTTTTGGCCAGGGATTTCGAAACAAGTTGAGGACAAAGTGTCGCATTGCCAGATATGTCAAACATATCGAAACAAACCACACTCAGAGCCGATGAAGAGTCACGAGATAGAGGATAAGCCATTTTATAAGGTAGGAATAGATCTTTTTGAATACCAACACGAGCAGTATATAGTCGTGGTAGACTACTATTCGAAATACCCGGAAATTGCACGATTGAAGACTATTTCGAGCCAAGCCATTATAGAAAAGTTAAAAGAGATATTCTGTAGGCATGGAATCCCGAGAATAGTAATGTCCGACAACGGACCCCAATTTACTAGCCTTGAATACAAAAAGTTTTCAAACGAATACTCATTCACACGAACATACTCAAGCCCCCTATACCCACAAAGTAATGGGCAAGCTGAGCGGACTGTCCAAACAGTAAAGCAACTGATAAAAAAAGCAAGGGCAGACAACAAAGACATAAACATTGCACTACTGGCATATCGAAACACAAAGATACACAGTATGGGTGCATCCCCCGCACAAATGCTGATGAGCAGGACACTTCGCTCAAAAATACCAATGACACAACAACAGTTAGCACCCAAGATCGTACAATCAAGGGCACAACAGATCAAACAGACACAGAAGAAACAGAAACAATATTACGACAATCGAGCAGGCCGAACGCACAAAACACTCGCAACAGGTGAGAAAATAAAATACCTAACTCATGACCAAAAGTGGGACGATGGACAAATTATAGAGGTAAACAAGAGAACTAAGAGGGACTATCAGATCCAAACAGCTGACAACAAGATAAAAAGAAGGAACCGCACACACCTGTTCAGATCATATAAACATGCACAAAAAGACGAAACAAAAACAAAACCAATCGCAAACACTGTGCTAAGTGGCATAGTTGGATCATCAGTGGCACGAACACAAGCACGTGCCAATTACACAACCCGATACGGTAGGGCAATTAAACCAGTCAACCGCCTGGATTGCTAATTCAATACGATTCAGCAAATGGTCAATGATCGATCTGTAGGTCAGTTGAGCATAATGTATTGACCAGTGAAGTACTATGGTACAAATTGAACTCGAATAATATGTATATTGTTGTTTTTTTGTTGTTTTTTTTCCCTTTGTTTTTTGTTTTTTTTTCTTCCCGAAAAATGTTGTTCATTACCGGAGTCAATGGTTAGTTATAATGTGAGGAGAATAAGAAGATACGCATGCCTGTTAAGGATGTAGGACCAGAGGTCGACTTTGTTTATTCAATGAAAAGAGGATGTAAGGTATGCGTGCTATGAGCCGTGGTAGTCGAACGACCGGTGGAGGTCACGTGCGGCCAGGCGCGTGACGTGATAGAATAAACCAGTTACACACTAGCTCTCGTTGTGTTCGGACGTATGGTACATTACAGTATCTATATTAATTTAACTTATTTATTACTACTATATCTATTTGATTATTTATACTGAATCTACCCACAGCAATAAGAAGAAGGTCGATTAATGAAGTTATCTCTGACTCACACTGTTACTCACTGTCTATAAGTAATAACCGTGTTAACAACAGTCAAAGCGAATGATTGTTACCTTAAAAAAGTTATCAGTGACTCATAGTGAAACTCACTGTCTGCAAGTAATAACTGTATTTCTAACAGTCAAAGCTCATACTGATTATGTTAATGAAGTTATCAATGACTCATACTGTTACTTACTGTCTACAAGTAATAACTACACATACTGTTACTCACTGTCCACAATTAATAACCGTGTTAACAACAGTCAAAGTGAATGTTATCAATGACTCATACTGTAACTCACTGTTCGCAAGTAATAACCATATTTCTAACAGTCAAAGGTCATAATGAGTATGTTACTGAAGTTACCAATGACTCATACTGTTGCTCACTGTCTACACGTAATAACAGTGTTTGTAACAGTCAAAGCACATAATGGTTATGTTAATGAAGTTATCAATGACTGATACTGTTACTCACTGTCTGCAAGTAATAACCTTGTTAATAACAGTAAAAGTGCATGCTGGTTACGTTAATTAAGTTATCAATGACTGTTACTCACTGTCTGTAGGTGATTAGTGATAACAACAGTAAAAGTGCATGCTGGTAACATTAATGAAGTTATCAATGACTGATACTGTTACTCACTGTCTGCAAGTAATAACCTTGGTAACAACAGTCAAAGTGCATGATGGTTATGTTAATGAAGTTATCAATGACTGATACTGTTACTCACTGTCTGTAGGTGATAAGTGATAATAACAGTAAAAGTGCATGCTGGTTATGTTAATGAAGTTATCAATGACTGATACTGTTACTCACTGTCTGCAAGTAATAACCTTGTTAACAACAGTCAAAGTGCATGCTGGTTACGTTAATGAAGTTATCAATGACTGATACTGTTACTCACTCTCTGTAGGTGATAAGTGATAATAACAGTAAAAGTGCATGCTGGTTACGTTAATGAAGTTATCAATGACTCATACTGTTACTCACTGTCTGTAGGTGATAAGTGATAATAACAGTAAAAGTGCATGCTGGTTACGTTAATGAAGTTATCAATGACTCATACTGTTACTCACTGTATGTAGGTGATAAGTGATAATAACAGTAAAAGTGCATGCTGGTTATGTTAATGAAGTTATCAAAGACTGATACTGTTACTCACTGTCTGCAAGTACTAACATTGTTAACAACAGTCAAAGCGCATGATGGTTAAGTTAATGAAGTTATCATTGACTGATAGTATACTGTTACTCACTGTCTGTAGGTGATAACTGTTAACAACAGTCAAAGTGCATGATGGGTACTTTGATATTCTGCCGTCTGGTTTTCGCGTTACAAGCCTGTCCGACTCCTAACGACTTCAGAACGAGGCTGCCGGCTCTCGTACATCACCCCAACAAGACATCCCAACGGCAGCCATCTTGGTTCGCCCGCCACCACGTGACGATAAAAGATGGCGGAGATTGCGCCTGCGCCAGATCTCCCGGATGTGTCTATCCGCCATCTGGTGGCTGGGTCATTGAGTACAAGATCAAGGTCGCGCCTATGGTCAGGTCACCAGCCCCCGCCCCCAAGGTCACCATCAAGGTCACCAACATTAGATGGTTGCGCTGGTGGTGGAGGGGGAGCGGGAGGGGGGCTTTTGTGGGCTTAAGTTGTCCTGATATCCTCACCGCTCCAAGCGGAGTCTGTGTAGTGCCGTGTATAATGTTTACTAGGGAGGTTTTGTTTTTTTTGGTACATTAGTTGTTTAAGCAGGGGAAATTTCAGTCGCAGATGACTGGTCTTCCTCATTCCACTGCTCCTTGCCCTATCCTAGTAATGCCGAGCCTCTGGCTAGGAAGCGACAAGTATCAATTTTTAAGTCATTGGTTTGACTCGACCAGGATTCGAACCCACGACCCCACGATCTACCAGCACGGGAGAAGGACGCTCTAACTCATTCAGCCATCCCGTTCTGGTGTGATTGGAGAGTGTGGAGGCAGGAGTTAGGGATGAATGTGCTGGAGAGTAAAGCAGTAGCACTTTGTCCGGCCAGTCTGCCGCTCTCCCCTGAGGTCCCCAGTCACCGCCTGCATAACCGATCAAACTGCATTGTGGGTACTATGCCATGCACGTCTGCCATTAAAGCCACCTCCCTACTTGGTCCTATCACCGGGCACTAGTGATGGATTGAGAGGGGTCTTACGTCCTAGCAACATATGAGGTCATGGGAGGATGTGTCCCTGACTTTGGTTCTTTTGGGATGTTTGTGTGTGTGTGTGTGTGAGGGGGGGGGGGGGGGTCTGTGTTGTTTTTTTATTTATAAAAGGATGCTACCCCATGGGGATACCGTTCACCAGCACCATGGTGTGATAACTCACTCAGTCACAGTATCCTGTTTGTTGCTGTTTTACACCCTTTACTATTATCATTGTTATTATATGATTATTATCATTAGTATTACCATCATCACCATTATTATTATTATCATCATTATTATCATTATTATAATAAGTGTTATTGTTATTATTATTATGATTATTAAGATCATCATTATTATTATGATCAGTATTGGTATTATTATTATCATTGTTATCATCATTGCAATTATATTTGTAACTTTATTAGTAGTAGTAGTAGTAGTATTATTATCATAACCATTATTATTAGTAGTATTGGTATTGTTATTATCATTGTTATTATCATCATTATAATACTAATTATTGGTATTATTATTTGTATTATTATCATTATTATCATCATTATCACGTTTTCACAAAGCGTAATACTTTTCCAGACAGCCCCCCCCCCCTCCATCCCCCAAAAGTATTCCAGATCATCATTTTACTACAGAGCAAAAAGTACTGCCCAGGCCTTGCACCGTTTACCTTGACTAACCATTGTCTCCATGTTGTATATTTGTAGGTGAGTTGCTTGGCTGGAGATGCTCAGTACCTAAAACCTATATGACATTGGCGCGGGTAGGTGATGAGGTGGATTAGGTACACGCTGTGTTTTGTACAAATTGAAATCCAGTAAAACCTCTCTAAATAGACCGACCATGGGATCGACGTTAAAGTTGTATAGTCTGATGCCGTTTGAATTTGTTAGTTATATTTGAGATAAATAGCTCAGGTTGACCATTATATCCTAATATTCATTAGTCCCGAGTAACTTTGATGAAAAATAGCTAGTTTTGGAGCAATTTGAGCTAAAAGAACCCAAAATAATGTTGACAAGCTTGCCAAAGGCCCTGTGGCTATGACCCAGATGGTCATCTAGCGATGACCATGTGATGTGAGATGACGTACTAATCCTGGAACCTGACAGGGCTGTAGGTAGGTATTTCTGTTTGGGTTGTGAACATTCTGGAAACGGATTGGTGCATAGGCCTGTGGCACTAGGGTTTTTAACTAAATATTATTTTGCAGAAAGGTTAATTTGATTTATATCTATCGAATTGACCAAGTAGAATCAACTATCCAACATCACATATACATCGGTATATGATTGACATCATCCCGATGGCAGAGATTTCAAAACATCAAACTATGCAATTTTAATCAACAAATGTAAAAAATATTATTTGAAATGACACAATTTGATTAATTATGTCTATATAATTGACCAAAGCAGCATTGGATATCAAATATCACATATATATTAGTATATGACATCATCCCAATGGCAGAAGGTCAATACCATCAGGCTGTGCAATTTTAATAAAAGAATGTAAAAAAGAAAATGTTTGAAATGAGCAGGGGCGCTCATTCGGGGGCAGTGACACACAAACATGTTTATATCATATGTATGATGTATATAGTTATAGATCAAATGTATGTGTCGCGAGGGCATCTTATGATGCCCATGCAGTAAATATGTTTTATATATGCACTAGTATATATGTCATATGTCATGTTGGTCGTAATGTATGTGACCGAGTAAGATCTTTCATCTCTACAGTCACATAGGATTATATGGAGAAATCAAGTGAATTCCTTAACAAATAAGGAACAATGGATACATGAATGACACTGGATGCATGGAATCCACAAATAAATATGGACAAATAGATACAAGGAGGAGTATCAGGAGATATATACAGAAGTAAAGACGGCGCACTTCTAACGTGTAGCATCGGCGGCAACAGCGACATGACATGTGACAAGTAGGCTAAAGAAAGTGTGATTTATACCCCTGTCACACTACGACGTTTCTCTCCAACGCGCGTCAACATTTGTCATTTTTTGGCAAAACATCAGGAAACGTCGGGAAACGTTAGGGGGACCTTATGCGAACGTCGGTACACATCGGTACACTATCCTGGACGTCGAAAGTCGCCAGGGGACGTCGGGGAGCGTAGGAGGTCGCTAGAGGTTTTTAGCATGTCAAAAAAACGTAACGACCGACAACGTGCTTCAACGCACGGTTGCCAATATTATGGCGACGTCAGAAGCACGTCGACAGTGCTGGAATAACGTTATGCAAATGCTAGAAGCATCGTAGTGTGACAGGGCCATTAAGCAGCTTTCTGTCTACTACTGCTGATTTCTGTGTGTATACCTGTTGACTAATGACTATAACATTACTATGGAGTCACAGGTACTGCTGGCTGAAAGGCATACCACATAATTTGGACCAACAAATCTAAGCACTTCCCTATTATCACTCACATACTCAGGCAAAACTGGTATGCCAAGTAGAATGACAGGCATAAGACAGGTAGCTACCTAGCTGGATGAAACATTTACCCACATCCACAATAGGGGTGACTGCTGATGGTAAGCACTGCGTTCATCTAACATGTATGTCACCTGACTGGAGCTAAAACTACAAAACAAGTCATTTTGAACAGTCAAAAATCATCTGAATGGTGTCTGGTGTTGTGTGGTACACTGACAGATGGTAAATGGATGTCCAAGGTGGCCCTCATCATAGAACCACCCCACCTGTTTCTCTCCATAGGCAGGTGGGGTGTGTGAAATCCTAGGGACTGTACAGCTGACACACCACACTCTTGTGACTTACAAATGGCACAGCGACTGAAGTGCCATATTGTAAAGTCGCCGGCTGGTGGTGTGGGTGGTGTGGACAAGCCAAAGGAAAGCAGTACAGGTAATGAAGGAAAATAGGTGAAGAGTGAAAGTAGGAGAGTGAGACTCCTTCATTTATTGATTTATATAGGTTTTCTAGAATCCAAGATCGCAGTGGTCACATGGTTCAATCTACCAATCAGAGTACAATGTGCTGTTGCCAAGGCTTTGCCACACCGGCTACAGTGCCCTGTAGTGGTCAATGATCCATAAATAACACCATGGGGGGGAGGGGGTATGTGAGGTGACTCTTCCAAAGAGTATGCCTAGCAAATCCCAGAAGTGACACTCCTCCAAAGACTATTCTACTATACAATTTCTATACCTAATGAGTAATAGTTTATCAACTTCACACATCCCTCCTATGCCTTTGGTTTTTATATATTACCTTTTTATCATTATATAGACAGTTTGTAATTTATTATAGTAATTTCACATCAGTCCTCATGTATTATATCGGAAAATTTTACAATATGGTAAAATTCTCTATTCAGGTGACTGGTAATAAACAACACTAACCTAGCCTGAGCACTAAACAAATAACAAACTAAGTGAAAGAAACAACAACAACAAAAATACATAAAGAATGGAAGAAACAAACAAATAAAGAAAGAAAATATAGTAATGAGTATGTTAGCAAGTATCGAAAACAGACTAGGCAGAGGGTTGCACATAGCACACTTTTCTAAACTGTCAAAGTGTTACCAGTAAAATTGATTTAATTAAGCTACACATAAAGTATGATAAATTTGATGTATTAATCTTATCAGAAACGTGGCTCAATAAAAATCACAAGAAGCAGGCATACAACCTGGAGGGGTATGAACTATTCAGATTAGATAGAGAATCTACAGGAGAGTCTGGAAATGTGAAACAAGGAGGGTGTGTGGCCATATATGTAAATAGCAAGCACCAGGTTATAGAATACAAACTGAGTGAATACAACACATCAACCGATGACATAGAAATTATGTGGGTACTAATTGAAAACAGCAAGCAAATCAATATAGCGTAGCCTCAGTATATAGGCCACCAAGGGTAATCTAAATAAATGTATAGATCACCTAGAAGAGGCAATTGAAAATATTACAAGAAACAAGAATATAGATGTTTTTATCCTGGGAGATATGAATATAGACTATAGTAAAACAAATAAGGATCAAGAACAAATGAAATTATTAGTAAAGCAAATGGGCCTACAGCAACTGATAGAAGAAAAGATGAGACTGGCAGACACCAACTCTACTCTAGACCTAGTTTTGACAAACAGTGCCTCTATTCAAGGTGCATAGTCCGATGGTTTTGAGTTTCTGACATTTATTTTAGATAAGTATATTAAATTGATCTTTATAATCTACCTTACTTTAGTTTCAAATAACTTTTAATTGAAATGGTTACCCTTTAAGATATTTGAAATTCAAACATGTGAAAATAATTTTGGCAAGCACGCCAAAACTCTGATACCATAGGCTTCTTCAGTAACAGGTTCTATTAAATCGACTCAGCTTTCCCTTCTATGTGGCAATAAATACTTAATAAGTGCATCAATATCTAAGTTAGATATGTAGAATCAAATCTAGGTAATTGCTTTGATTTTGACAAGTTGATTCTTCATCGGACTTTGCAGCTTTAAGTCAGCCTTTGTTGCTGTATGGAAGCGAATACTGAGTAAAGTTAATGTAATCCGTTACTGCTGAAGCTTGTGGTGTCAGAATTTCTACGTGCACACCACCATTAACACTGTGGACGTAATCGATTAATCAACTCGGGTCACTCGAGCCACTTTTTGGTGCATGCGCACATCCTACAGACTCAGGTTGAATGAACGAATATGCTTCTTCACGCTCGGGGTGGAAAAATGGTGACTTAATCTAAAAAAAATAATTTTTTTAAATAACCGATACAAGTAGAGCAAAATAGGATTTAAAGTAGTTTATGATTGTATAAGCTGACAATCCGGGTTATTAAAAAAAAGCACCATTAAAACAACATGTAGGACTTGTACTGGTAGCTGTTATCCTACAGGTACCAGCACAGATGTGATGTCATCGCTCCTAGCAAACCCCAGCCAAGAGGTGGGTTACTGGGGTCGGGTCATTTTGCACATGGCATGTGTATTTGTCGACTCCACTTGCGGTGTTCGATTTGAAATTCTGACGACTCGGGTGACCCGAGTCGCCCGGGTTGTGTTAATCGATAACGGCCTTTATGGTTTCACTTCAAAGTTCTTTCAAGTTTGCCATGTATATAATAACAGTTACTTCAAATTAAAGTAAATTAACGTTCGGTTAGCTTAATATAACATCCTGACACAGTGACCGAGTAGGAAACAGCGCAGGGTTCCCATTCGGAAGGTCGGGAGTTCGAATCCCAGTCGAGTCAAACCAATGACAATTGACATACAAAAGTTATATTTGTTGCTACCTAGCCTGGCGCTTGGCATTACTAGGATATGGTACCGACTGGTTAGTTCACTATCAGGATAAAGTGACTGATTGGGAAATCGGGACATGGTGCTGGTAGCCTGGTCTCCCAGTGGGGCAGCACTAACAAATCAACATGAGTGCGCACTGTCGCAAGTCAGTACCCGTCCTGATATGACGATATAGATGTTGTCAGGACTTAAAACCCCCAACAAACAAAGTACCTTAATATCAGCTTTTATATAATTATAAAGTGAAGGTTATTCCAAAACTCAATTATAGCCTTCATTCTAATATAACTCTACTTAATATGAATAAGCAATGCTTAGGGCCGACCCCCGCTAAACGCTCGGAGAATTATATATTTATTTATTTATATATCAGCACGAGTATATTATTAAACAATCGCTGTCGTTATGCGATTCAACATGAGTATACAAATGGCGGCCTCCATACCGCTGTTTCCGTTTCCGTTTGCTGGATTTTTTTGTGATTTCATTTGCCACCTCTATAAGTATGAGTATTGTTTATATACACGTGTTAGTAGGTTCTCCAAAGTGGGCGTATACGGTGTCCGCAGAGCAAAATTTGACATATTTTAACCCTTTTTTAAACCCTTCAATCTCCACTAATTCTGCTTCTTTTGAAATAAAAATTATATGAAGTTAAAGCTTATTCTTGTGTCTTTTAGGGTATCTGATTTTTAGTTAGCATTATGAAATAAATTAGAGTCAATGGTAACTTGTTTGGGGGTACCATTGGCAGCTCTGTGCATGCTCGCCGAGTTTGTTTTCATCCAGTTTGAGCTACTCCCTTCCCTAAAATTGATACCTTGGTGAGCACAGTGACCTGAGCTAAAAATAACCACCAATGAAAGACAGAGAAGAAACTAGGCTTCATTAGCATATCAAGCATGGCTGTTTTTAAGTGGGAAATTTGATTGAACTGAAGGAGTGAAAACATTAAGACATCAATACTCCTTGAAAATTGATCAAGATCGTGCTGAAAATTATATCATCAGAAAGCTCAAGTCTTCCTCTACCTAAACAGACCAATATTTGGTTGAGATTTATATCATGCTCATCAAGGTTGGTCTGAGAAGTGACTGTGTATTCCCATCTCAGCACTGGAGCAAGGAATATGGCGTCGATTGAAGCTACCGTGTCGACAGAAAACATGTACGATCATATAGAGCTTTTGATTTAGATTATTTTAGAATAAAAATTAGAGTGATAGTGTAAGTAGAACAGAAGTTATGATGTTTTCAAGAATTTATCATTGACCCTGCTGATATTCAGTAGAAATTAAGGAATTTAGCAAGTTTAGCATGAAATATCTGAAAGAATAACAAAGATAATGGTCTGGAAAAAATTGAGCCTGCTATTTGTGCTATAGAGAGTGAGATTCCTTAATATTGTACAAATTATATGCAACATAGCTTCTGGGCCGGGGCCTTAACAACCTAGATTTGCCTAATTTGGAAATGTGCACAAATAAGTGCAAAAAAATGAATGTTTAAAACCTCATAATTTAGGAACTTATCAAGAGATCTATATAAATGTTATATATCTGGAATCGGATTTAAAAGATATATACACCTATATAATTTTAAAACCTGAAACATTAAAATAAAAAATCACTTTGGAGTACCTAGTGTTAGTCATTAGCCTCCCCCTTGGGGGGGGGGGGGTCGGTGTAATTTAAAAAAAGAATACGGCATGAACTCAAAATGAAAGGATCACGCACCTTGAACCCGCTACCGGTCCACCCAACTCTGCGAGCACCTCCCCACCTTATATGACCTTAGATGTTGCTAGGACCTAAACCCCTGACAAACCTCACAACTACATAAATGCTCAGGCACTCACACCCACAATTGCACCCGATATGCCTCTTCTGCACACCACCTCCCCTTTCTCCCTCCCCCCCACCTCCCTTCCCCTCCCCCCCACCTCCCTTCCCCTCCCCCCGACCTCCATTCCCCTCCCTCCCTACCTCCGCCCTCCCCTTCCCCCTTCCCCTCTTCCCACTCCTCCTTGTTAGCTCATTTCCCCGGGCCCCTCCACGGTTCTCCTGCGGTCTGGAAGAGATCTGAACGGATGGACGATAATTAGGGCATCACAGAGTCGATCGGCGCGCAGCCTAATGGCACGTGACCCATGGGAGCGCCATGTAGCGGGCGTTTTGCTAACTAGTGAGGGAATGCTTTAAGCTTGTATATGAGGATGGTTTTTTTTTGGTTTTTTTTTGGGGGGTAAATATTTGTATTCATCTGAATACATATTTTGTCAGCGCCGGGGCACTGGTCTTCCAGCCATCAGAGTGGTCGCATTTCATCTGTACATAGAGGAAGTGGAATGTGTTCCATTGTGTGCAGCACAACCCATTCTGAACATAAAAGAAAGTGGGGGAGCAGCCTATGCTGCATAGTGTACAGCATATGTACTCACCATAGTGCAAGGTATATGCATCAAGATAGAGTGTGCAGTAATGTACACAAGCGGTTAAATCATATGCTGTGTTTGTATATCCATTAGATTTGGTTTTAATAATGGTTAGTCTTTAAATAGTGCCATGTTGTGCATGTATAGTGGTTTATACTGTGTGTATTGCTGGTTGAAGATGTAGTTATTCAGTGGTGGTAATGGGTCTAAAGTAGGGGTAGTGGGTCTCGAGTCATTGAGTTATAATAGTTGTTTGTCAAATGTGGATGTGGGGGGGGGGGGAGGGGCATGCCGGGAGAGATATGTTTGTGTGATATCTTTGCGACAAAAATACTAAGTTAATGGTTACAATCTACTTCAGATTGATGTAGGTTGAGATAACTTGTGTTCTATATAAATGGTTATCTTTGGAGATATTTAAAGGACCACGTGCAGAGGTACTTTTGTGTGTACACTGAATTGCTGGAATTTTTTTTTTTTTTAAAAAAATGTATACTGCCTATCATGGATAAGCCTGAATAGGCTTGTTTTCACCATTAGACAGTTTGTCGATAGAAAGCCCGAGCCTACACTTTTACCGACCCAAGGGATTTTTAACCTCACACACCACATAGACATGGTATGAGAGCAACTGGCCTTTGATGATGCTGTAAGTTATACACAGCGGTGGAAATCCAAATTGCCAGAGGTGGGGGCACAGGGAATCGAACCACTGACCTTCCGATTAGGAGTCCGACCTAGAAAAAAGTCAGCCACTCTAACAACTCCGCCACAGAGAACACCACAATTAGTTGATTTTGTTACCGTTCTTTGGAGTAGGCAATAGCAGCATCACGTATTAGTTGCAGTAACTGTTTGATGAGTGCATCAGTGTCTAAGTTCGATATATAGGAGCAAATCTGAGCAATTGTTTTGGTTTCTAAATATAATCCTTTCACCTGATTATTCAATTTTAATGCAGATTGTGAAGGTGAAGATTTAGAAGAACCGAATAGTGTAATTTCTTAAAGTTGCATAGCCCGATCGCGTTTGGATGTTGGTCTTATTTATTTAGATAAATATATTAAATTGGTCGTTATGACCTGCTAATCATTAGTCCGGAGTCATTTGGGTGAAAAATGGCTAGTTTTGAAGCAATTTGACCTGAAAGAACCCAAAATACTTTCGACAAGCTTTCCAAAAGTCCTCTCGCTATGATTGGTATTGACATCTCGCGATGACCATGTGATGTGGAATGACCTAAATCAAAAATAGCCTGATCACATAACGTAGTAAATTCACTGATTATTCTATATATGCTGTCCCAAATCATTAGTTAATGCACCAATATCTAAGCTGGGTAAATATAATTAAATGTTTTGTTTTTGCAACTTTAATTTTAAAACACCTACAAAGCGTTTCCAGGTGCGGAGTGGTTGTAGTTATGAAATGGCGGTTTGACATTCCGTGATAATTATATCAGTAACTATGGTAACCCCCAATAAATTCTTTTTATGTGTTAACTTGTGGAAATGGTAGTAAAACGTGTCCAACGAATCATTCCGCTCACTCTCCCAGCATTGGTTCAAGCCTAATGCCTGCTCAGGTCCATTCCACTGTTCACTGTGATTGGAGAGTGACGGTGGTCAAGATGGCGACTATCAGTGTGTAATTTCAGAATGAAACAGGCACGCTGATTGGTTGCTGACCACAGGGACGCAGGGAGCCGACGTTCTAACTATTTCACCATTTTTACAAAATTTAGTACCAGAGGTTCATAACAACGCTACAACGACTGCAATTTAAAGTTTCATAATCCTATATATTTGTTTCTAATTTTATGTAATGTTCTTTAAATAATTATATTAGATTGATCATCATAATCTACTTTAACTTACTTTGAAGTAACTTCTATTTAAATGATTAACTTTAGAGATATTTAAAGTGAAAATGTACTAAATAAATGTTGCATGACCACCACAATGCTAGAAGGTTTTGTACAATCTGTGTTTACTTGGTTACCAGCATAGCAACATAGCAACATAGCAGCATAGCAGCATAGCATAGCAGCATGGCAGCATAGCAGCACAGCAGCACAGCAGCATAGCAACATAGCAGCATAGCAGCATAGCAGCATAGCAACATAGCAGCATAGCAGCATGGCAGCACAGCAGCATAGCAGCACAGCAACATAGCAGCATAGCAACATAGCAGCATAGCAGCATAGCAACATAGCAACATAGCAGCATAGCAGCATAGCAACATAGCAGCATAGCAACATAGCAGCATAGCAACATAGCAGCATAGCAGCATAGCAGCATAGCAGCATAGCAGCACAGCAGCATAGCAGCATAGCATAGCAGCATAGCAGCATAGCAGCATAGCAGCACAGCAGCATAGCAGCATAGCAACATAGCAACATAGCAGCATAGCAACATAGCAGCACAGCAACATAGCAGCATAGCAGCATAGCAACATAGCAACATAGCAGCATAGCAGCATAGCATAGCAGCATAGCAGCATAGCAGCATAGCAGCACAGCAGCATAGCAGCATAGCAGCATAGCAACATAGCAGCATAGCAGCATAGCAGCATAGCAGCATAGCAGCATAGCAGCATAGCAGCATAGCAGCATAGCAGCACAGCAACATAGCAGCATAGCAACATAGCAACATAGCAGCATAGCAGCATAGCAGCATAGCAGCATAGCAGCACAGCAGCATAGCAGCATAGCAACATAGCAACATAGCAGCATAGCAGCATAGCAGCATAGCAGCATAGCAGCACAGCAGCATAGCAGCATAGCAGCACAGCAGCATAGCAGCATAGCAGCATAGCAACATAGCAACATAGCAGCATAGCAACATAGCAACATAGCAGCATAGCAGCATAGCAGCATAGCAGCATAGCAGCATAGCAGCACAGCAGCATAGCAGCATAGCAACATAGCAACATAGCAGCATAGCAGCATAGCAGCATAGCAGCATAGCAGCACAGCAGCATAGCAGCACAGCAGCATAGCAACATAGCAGCATAGTCGCATAGCCGCATAGCAGCATAGCAACATAGCAGCATAGTCGCATAGCCGCATAGCAGCATAGCAACATAGCATAGCAGCATAGTAGCATAGCAGCATAGCAGAATAGCAGCACAGCAGCATACCAGCATAGCAGCATAGCAGCATAGCATAGTGGCCCCATACTGCAGTAATTCTTTTAAGAATACACTAGTGTCTAGGTTGGATGTGTAGGTTCAAATCTAGGTACATATTTTCGTTTTGATAATGGTATGATTTCATTGGACTTAGCAGCTTTGAGATCCACTTCTCTACAGATTTCATCGAACAACATCTGATTGTGGTTTCAGAAAGTTAGCAATTGTATATAGAGATTATATATATAAACTATATAGACTGTCAATTTTCAATTGTAAGATGGCCGGAAGACCAGTGCTGCGGTGCTGATATTTCCATTTGCATGAACCACAGTGACTGGTGCTGTATATTATACAGCAGGAGCCACTCCCTTAATTCTACAGGATCGGTGCTGTAACTAATACAGCACTGATCAAACTTAGATTATGTAGACTGTCAATTTCCAATTGTAAGATGGCCGGAAGACCAGTGATTCGGTGCTGACAAATGTCATATTCAGATGAATAAAAACTTTTCCAAATATATATATATATACCTATACATTTAAATGTACTTTCGCATGTTCAACGGTGAATATGATGATAGTTGAATAGTTGGTGAAGCGCGGGCATGCCGACCATTTGAAGTAAGCTGGATTTTGATTGGTGGACACGTCTGGGAGTAGAGGGTCCGGGATCTATAGGGAGGGGTCAGAGTGACTTGGAGCGTCCGTGAACCCAGCATGCAATTTAGTTTCCGGTTTGAGCGTAAAGGGTTCGCTTTAGCAAGAATTCACTGACCAGCCACTACCAAAATAACACCACCCCTTTTTGGGTCTTACCTCACTGAGTAAGGTATTGCATGTTGCCCGGAGAGGTCACTACGATGTGCTGCCGTTGGATATCCTTGCTTCCTGTAGTTTCCTTTGATACGGTTAATCGTGGTTGCTCTTTGGTGCATTGTCCTTCAGATTGGTGGAGTGACGCGGAGAACCCTGGTCGAGTCAAACCAATGACTTACAAATTTATACTTGTCACTTCCTAGCCAGGCGCTCGGCATTGTTAGGATAGGGCAAGGACTGGTTGGCTCAATGTCAGGATAATGTGACTGAGTGGGATTGCAGGTCATGGTGCTTGTGGCCTGGTCTCACAGTGGAGCAGCACTATAAAGTTACCATTAGTACACACTGTCACAAGTCGGTACCGGTCCTGATACCACGAGATGTTGCCACGACGTAAAACTTCAACAACCAATCAACCAGGTGGTGTAGGTGTTGATGACGTGGTCTCAGCAGCCCCTCAGTTCTAAGGGAGGGCAAAGACCCTATAATACTAAGACGGCTCACTCAGCCTGTACTGCGTAAT